>VDFB02139730.1:0-72000 GCA_007258455.2 Sequoia sempervirens | reverse complement strand
ACTTGCCAAAAATATCTCCAAGAGTGCGGAATGACCAATTGCTCAAATTGACCTGCCTGAAATAGCCTCTAAATTGGCCTGCTGAAACCCTGCTAAAAATAACATACTACTAAAAATAGTAAGTGTGTCCAAATGCATTTTAGCCACATTTTGAGCAGCTATCGCAGCTTACTAAAAATAGTAAGTCCAGAAAAGTCCTTTGTTTCAGTTGCATGTCACACCACTGCAAAGCTCTTTGAAAACCCATAAGGAATCCAAAATCTAAATTGCAAAACTCCAACATGCAAGCCTCCAAAACTGCCAAAACATCCTCCTACAAAATAAGAAACCCTAATTTATGCTCCCGACTAGCCTACGGGCCTTCGAAATAGGCTAATGGCCAACTGCACTAATCACTGCTAAGAAGGGGACATTACAACCCGTCCTCCCCAAGATTGCTTGTCCTCAAGCAATTGCAAGTCCTGATGCTACAAGATCTCCTCATTCTCCCAAGTAGCATCCTCAATAGGCAAATTCTTCCACTTCACCAAATACTCTTTGATTATCCTTCTCCTCAAAGAGCGTTCTCTGGAATCGATGATCTCCTCTGGAACCAAAACCAACTATCCTTCCTCATCCAAAGGAGGAAAATCAGAAGAAGTGACCATTGTGTCCAAGTGCCTTTTTGACGTGAGACATGTGGAAGACATTGAATTTTGCTACTCGTTGGTAGCTCCAACTCATAAGCCACTGCACCAACTCTCTTGATGACTCTAAATGACCCATAGAAACGGTTGCTTTCACCCCACTCTTCTTGAGAGTAGACCGCCTATAAGGCCGGAGTCTAAGGTAGACCATGTCACCAACCTCAAATGTGTGCTCAATATGTTGCCGATCAAAGACATCTTCTATTGATCTGGGTAATATCCGGAGAGATTGTTCTTCAAAGACTTAAAATATCATCATCTCCGCTGCAACATATCCTCTACATTGAGGGATTGCCATCACCAAACATCAAATCAAATACAGCTAAGGGCCTCATATCCATAAAGAGCCATGAATGGAGACATTCTGATAGACATGTGGAAGGATGAATTGTAGCAATACTCTCCTAAATGAAGCCATTTCACCCAAGACTTCTACTGCTCTGAAACATAGTTTCTGAGATAGCCCTCGAACCACTTGTTCACAATCTTTGTTTTTCCATCAATCTGTGGGTGATAACTAGTGCTTGAAGTGAGCATTGTACCACTCAATTTGAAAACCTCTTTCCAAAAGGTGCTTAGGAACTTGTTGTCCCTATCACTCACAATGCTTTTCGACAACCCATGCAATCTAAACACATCATGAAAGAACAAATCTGCAACTTGAATTGCTAAAAAATAACTAGTAATTGCAAATAAATGAGCAAACTTGGTTAATCTATCAACCACAACATAGATGCAATCTTTTCCCTAAGCTTTTGGCAACCCCATGATGAATTCCATCGATATACTTTCCCATTTTTTGTTGGGAATAGGTAGAGGCTGCAACAAACTAGATGGAAAAGTATGCTCATTCTTGTTCATTTTGCAAGTGTGACACTCCTTAATGTAGCACAAGACTGTCATCTTTCAAACCCTTCCATGAAAATATTTCACGAATCTACCTATAGGTCTTGAAATAACCTTGATGGCCAACAAGTGGAATGTCATGAAAAGTTTGCAAAATCTTCTTTTTGATCTTGGATTCAAGTATCGAGAAGATTCTCCCTTTGTAGTATATCAAACCATCAACCACTTTGTACCTTTCATCATGAAAAGTACCTTCAATAATGTTGGTTGCAAACTAATTTTTTGGCATAATCAGCAAGCAACAACTCCCAATCAACAATAAGTCACACAATGAGTTCAAATGAGGCCTTCTAGATAGTGTATCCACCACAATGTTCTTTCCTTTGACATACTCAATTTGAAAATCATAAGCTTGAAGCTTACTCACCCACTTTTGTTGCCTTTAGTTCAAGTCCTTTTGATGCATAAAGTGTTTGAGGCTATTGTGATCAATTTTCACAACAAATTTGCTTCCTACCAAGTAATGTCTAAACTTGGCCAATGCATGCATGATTGCAAACATTTCTTTGCCATAGATGGAGTAGGTCTTCTCTACACCTCTTATTTTTCTGCTCTCAAACACAATAGGGTGTTTTTCTTGCATCAAAACAACACCAACTCCTTTTCCTGATGCGTCACATTGCAACTCAAATGGCTTCGTAAAATCTAGTATAGCCAAAACTGGACACGAATTCATAATATGCTTGAACTGATAAAAAACACCTTGTGCCTTTTCTGACCATACAAAAGCTCCCTTTTTGGTGAGATCAGTAAGAGGAGAAATAATTTGAGAGTAGCCTTTCACAAATCTTCTGTAGAAGCCACAAAGACCCAAGAACCCCTTCAATTGCATCAAGTTCTTTGGAGGTGGCCAATCCAAGATTTCCTTGATCTTTTCTAGATCAACTTTCACTCCTTCAACATTGATTATGTGACCAAGGTAGAGTAGTTTCGTCATTCCAAATTCATAATTGGACTCTTTGGCAAACAAACTTTATGATTCAAGGATGCTAAGCACTTCCTCCAAGTGCTTGAGATGTTCTTCCCAAGTCTTGCTAAAAATGAGAATATCATCAAAGAAAATCAACACAAACTTCCTCAACTGCTTCTGAAAGATTCAGTTCATACAAGACTGGAAAGTAGTAGGAGCATTAGTCAACCCAAAGGGAATGACTAAGAACTCAAAATACCCATAGTGGCACCGAAATGTCGTCTTCTCAACATCTGATCCCCTCATGCAAATCTGATAGTAACTCGATATTAGATCAATCTTTGAAAAGAACTTGGCTCCATGTAGCTCATCAATGAGCTCATCTATCCTGGGAATGGGATACTGGTTCTTGATTATTTTTTGATTCAACGCATGGTAGTCCACACACATGCAGATGGTGCCATCTTTTTTCTTCACAAGCACAACAACTGAAGCAAAAGGACTCTTTGGTGAATGAAACCCATCTCCAAGAGTTCTCTAATGTTCTTTTGAATCTCATCTTTTTTCTTCTTAGGATCCCAGTATGGGGTTGTGATAACTAGCTTGGCCCATTCTTCAAGTTCTATGACATGCTTAGTCCCCCTTTCAGGAGGTCTCTCAGGAGGTAGATCAGCAAAGACCTTACTTTTCTTAGTGAGCAATGAATGAATATCAGGTGGATATTGCCCCTTTGTTTCAACTGGGTCAGCTGGTAGAATCATACATTTTGCTGCCCACTCAACTTGATCATGTTGAATCAACCTCTCCATTCTTTTGAAAGATACAATTCATGGGCCTCCATTTGACATTCCTCTTAGCACCACCCTCTTTCCATCAGATTGAAACTTTAGCTCCATTGTTTGTAGATTCAAAGAGATCTCTCCAAGAGATTGTAACCATTGAATGTTAAGGACAACATCCATATCTCCAATGCTAACAACATAGAAGTCATCTTTGACTTCATAGTTGCCCAACTACATAGACATGTTTGAAAATTTTCAATTGCAAGAAATATGAAACCCATCTGCTACCATGACTTTGAAACCTTCAAATTCTTCAGTTTTGAGCCCTCTCTTTGCAACCACTCCTTCATCAATGAAATTATGTGTTGCTCTAGTATCAATCAAAGCAACAATTCAATGCCCTCCAATCACACCACGAACCTTGAAAGATTCGTTCTTTTGAAAACTAGAGAGTTGGGCAATGGGGCCCCCAACTCCTTGCTCTTTATCGAACTCTCCTGGAGCTCTTTCTTCTTCGTTGTCCCCAAAATAAGACTGCTGCTCTAAGAAATCAGATTTTGATGCAAAATCAGAATAGGCCTTTGTGTGATTAGAATGACCTCTTCTTTAACATCTATGACCTTTAGTCCATGGTTCTCTACATGTGTAACATTTTCCATCTTTTCTAAGCTTCTCACGAAGCTCATCATCCAACTTAGAGGGAAACTTCTTATGTAGGTTTGAAGAGTGCTTCTTATCTCTCTTATGAGAAAAAGGCTTGGACTGAAATTTTGGCCTAGGGGCAGCCAACTCCATGCTTCTAGCTTTCTTGATAGCTTCATCAAGACTTGGTGTATCAAATGATTTTACCCATCCCTTCAATGGCTCCATCAAACCTTCTTAGAACAATACAAGTCTTCTTTCAGTGATGTTGGGCACCATCATAGAAAGCCTTTGGAAATTTGCAATATATGCATCTAATGAGCCATGTTGTTTCAGTTGTGTAAGCTCATGGAACTTCACTTAAGGATCTTTAGTATCAAACCTCTCAATCAACCTATTGGTGAACTCTTCATATGTTTGAATGAGGTTGTGGCCAAGAGTGAACAAACCATGATACCACCATTCATGGGAAACTCCTTCCAAATGCAAAGTTACAAAGTTTATGGCATCTTCTTCAAGCATCGATCTAAGAGAAAGGTAGTTTTCAAGCTTCTGCACCCATGACCTTGCTATACACTTATCACTCCCATCAAAATGGGCCAAGGTCACCTTTACAAGAGCTTGATGATAATCTATTCTAGGACCCATAAGAGAATGGTATTCAACTCTTCCACCATTCCTTCCATTTCTTTGGTTCATGAACTGATCAAAGGTCCATTGGTCTCTAAGATCAGGGGTTAAAGTGACATACTCCATGTAGGTTTGTCTTACATCATTCGCAAAAGGTACTCTGGTCTCCACTGGTGGTTCCTCCCTTTGAGTGAAGGTAGGAAAAAGAGGTCTAGGGGTTGATCCTCTAGAGGTTGCCTCATGTTGGCCAATAGTTCTGTCTCTCGCATTGACCCCCGAACCATTGTTACCATTGATGCTATTATTTTCTCCAACATTGTTTTGTTGACGTTGGGAAGTATTTTGAGTCGCTTGCTGATCCAATTTTGCTAACAAGTGCAACATCATATCCAACATATTATCAAATTTTCTTTCAGCTCTAGCTTCTCTTTCTTCCATTGAAATTTTAGGACCTTTTGACATGTTTTCAACTGCTTTACCAGTATCTCTCAAAGCATCAACGTTTCAGATCACACTCCATGATCCATCATCACAATGAAAGAGCATAAGGAAGAGAAATGAATTGTTGCAGACCTAAACCACCTAAAAGGAGATAAGTTACACACAATTCAAGGAAATAAATAATTAAGCAAAATGAAAATTGATACAACCATAAATAGAGTCAAAATAAAATATTAAAACCAAATTTAAGTTAGAGAAAGAACACAAATTGTTGCTAAACCATGAGAAAAGAGTCCAAGCCCAAAGAGTCAAGATCACAGGTCAATTGTTCAAGTTGTCAGTAAACAAATAGGAACTGTTGAACAATTAAAGATCAAAACAATGAATGGGCATAGAAGTTAACTAGAAAAATGCTGTAATATAGAAAGAATTGTTATAGTGTCGAACTAACAAGAATAATCGACAGGAAATATAAACATATAGAGAACAAACAAACATAAATGAAATAATAAAAATAATCAAAGAAAATACAAACGGAAAGAACAATCAAGATCAAGAAAACAAAATTGTGTGCATACTATACAATCTTATTTTCATCCATACATTTAATTTAATTTTTCTTATATATATATATATATATATATAAATTTTGGTTTGTGTCTTTTTCCTTTGTCTTTTATTGTGATTATGAACATTCATATATTTTTCTTTTGTGCCTTTTGTCCGTTTTCATTTATTTTGATTGTTCTTGTCGTTTGTATTTTCTTTGATTATTTTTGTTATTTTTGCTTTTTATTTGTTTGTTTGTTTCTCTATGTGCTCTTTTCATATTTCTAATCAGTTATTCTTGTTTGTTCGTTTTCTCTTTAATTCTTATTGTATTTTTTGCTTATTTTATTAGTTTGGCTTCTATGCCCCATTCATTGTTTTGATCTTTGAGGTTTTTGTGATTTCTTGTAGTTTCTATTTTGTTTGCTTGTTTCTTTTTGGATTAATTGTTTTTCTTGATCTTGATGTTCTTTGGGCTTAGTTCTTTTTCTCATAGTTTTGCTTAGCTTAATTTTATTGTTCTTTCCTTTCTCTAGCTTAGAATTTGGTTTTTAATTTTTTAATTTTTTAGCTCTATTTTATGGATTATGTTTTTCTTATTATCAATTTTTATTTTGCTTAATTATTTCTTTCCTTGAATTGTGTGTAACTTCTCTCCTTTTTAGGTGGTTTGGGTCTGCAACAATTCATTTATCTTCCTTATGCTCTCTTTCATCCTGATGATGGATCATGGAGTGTGATCCGAAACGTTGATGACATTAAACACAAACACAATCAAAACCAGAAGCAAAATTGACTCATGATTATGGATTGTGGAAACTTGATATCTCTTATCTCTCAAAGCCTCTGAAAGTGTTTCTGCCTCTAGAATTGGTGGAGTCTGATACTAAGTTCTTTCCTGAATTCTAGTGTAGTATCCAGGTTCTCTGTAACACATTTGACAACTGAACTTTGATGGTCACAGGATGGCAGGATCTTGGTTTTGATACCATTGAAATAACCCCCTTACAATTTTTTCAAAATTTCACATCAACAACTTCACCTATAAGCATTAGCAAAACCAAAACCAACTGATGAAAGTAACCCTACACCAAGAATGTACAACAAGATCCCAATGACAGGCGAGGTGTGAGCATATGGCGCCAGGGATTGTTAGCTAATAAACTGAAATGCTAGAAATACAATGATTATGCAACTTGACCACTTATTCAACATGAGTAGATTGACGGCTCAACCGATCAACATTATGAGAATTACAAAGTGCATGAAAAGTAAAGTATGGGCAGCTTGTCGACCCCTTCTACTTGTTCAACAGGTAGTATAGTAAAGAAATGCTGAAAGTAAAGGCGATGAGGCCTGCCTCTTCCACAATCATGGGAATTATAGAAGTAAAGTTGCAGAAAGAAGATGATTGAATCAATACTACTGATATCAGTCTTACAATAAGATATGATCTGCAAATAACAATGATATATTGCTGCCCAATCACTCCAAAATATTATTATATGCTCCACCAAACTTCTCAAGCTCACAACTATGAAAAACACACCCAAAACCCAAACTTTTGACAATCTAATATACAAAACCAACAAACACTAAACTCAGACCAACAAGCATGAAACACACCTAAATGCTCCTAACTCCACCAAAACTCGTCAGATTAACATGAAATGGGATGCAAATGACTCTAGGGGAGATGGCGACCAAGTCAAGACACTGAAACTGCATCAAACATCCCACAATGAATTAAGCACAAATCCCAATGTAATGACAAGCATGGTACGACTTGGAAAGAGGGGCGACCTACAATAGAAAATCCAATGATTCATGATAAAATCTGAAAACTAGCAAAGAGGGATGCCTAGGCCATAGGAATGAAATGAGCCACTACCCAAAACCAACAAAAAATCACCCAATGAGTTATGAGTGAAAACAACCTACAACCACACGAAAAAACCAACAACCTATAAACATCAAAAAACATCAAAGAACTTCAGAAAACTTCAAATACTTTCATTACAATGAGCTCCATTTGTTCTTTAGTGTAAATAACAACCTTTTCTCTTAGCTAGTTGCTATCTTTCAAGCAATAAACCAAGATAGCTAGAAGGTATGCATTCCTCGAAGCAATTGAACCACCATTTCGGCAGCACTTCGTTATAATTTATTCATGGATGACAAGAATGAATCCCAACACTCATATTTATAACCTTTTCTCTCCAAATTTAAATTCAACTCCCTCCAAGATGGACGCCTAACTCAAATTCACATTCACTTTTCAATAATTTGTAATTTGCATTTCATTTCAACCTTCTCCAAGTCATCCATTTCATGAAGGCAATATACTTTATCAAAAAATACAAATAAAGTATAATGTGGTGTCCAAATTAATAAAATGAAATACTTTATAAAAATGATTTATTTCTCCATTAAGGCGTCCACCAAGCCTTATCAAAATTTCACTTTATTAAAATATTTTACCTCACAAGAGAAGCACCCATCACAAGCTCTGACTTGCCAAAAATAGCTCCAAAAGTGTGGAATGAACAATTGCTCAAACTGACCTACCTGAAATAGCCTTTGAATTAGCCTATTGAAACCTTGCTAAAAATAGCACTGCTAAAAATAACACTTGCTAAAAATAGCATACTACTAAAACTAGTAAGTGTTTCCAAATGCATTTTAACCACATTTTGAGAAGTCGTCTCAACTTACTAAAAATAAAAAGTCCAGAAAAGTCCTATGTTTCAATTGCATGTGACACCACTACGAAGCTCTCTAAAAACCCAGAAGGAATACAAAATCCAAACTGCAAAAGTCCAACATGCAAGCCTCCAAAACTACCAAAACATCCTCCTACAAAATAGGAAACCCTAATTTCTGCTCCCGACTAGCCTACGAGCCTCCAGAATAGGCTAACAACCAACTACACTGATCACTACTAAGAAGGGGACATTACAAGCATGTCTAGGACATCTGGGGGCACAAGGTTGTGGAAGTGCCACTTTTGTGGCCTTGAATGGTTTGACAACATTACTGGAGTTAATGCCCACCTTCATATTCAAGGAAAAGGTGTGGAAGCGTGTAAGTTTTTGGCATCACTAAATAACCTAAAATTGAGGGTTGAGATATGTAGGCTATGGGGTGTTGGTGGTGAAGACAATGTAGTTACACCTATATCCATTTCTTTGTCTCATAGGCCAAGGGGTAATTAGATCCAACCACACAGTTCTAATTCTACTTTGTAGAGGCAATTTATATGCATGCCATCTTCTACTTCAAGGGGAAATGCAAATTAACAACTGATGCTCCTAACCCAATAGCCGAGTTATTCAATGTGCAGATGAAGGATGATGCAAATGATGCCATTGAAAAATTCTTCTTTGCCAATGGCATTCCATTTCATGTGGCTCGATCTCCTTATTATAAGGAGGCGATGCCAATAGTAGCAAGGGTAGGACCATCATATGTGCCACCAAGGGAAACAAAATTGAGGACCACAATCTTGGATAAGAACTATTCCAAGATAAATGTGTTAATGGAGAAAATAAAGGAATGTTGGTTGGAAAATGGATGCAGTATTGTTATGGATGGGTGGACGAAGATTAGGCATCGTCAACTCATCAATATCATGGTTACATGTTCAGAGGGCCCATAATTTCTTAAGGAAAATAATTGTTCAAGGCATCATAAGGATGCTAATTTTTAGTTTCAAATCCTCAAGGATTCTATTGAGGAGGTTGGGCCACAAAATGTGGTCCAAGTAGTGATAGATGCAACCCATTTGTGTGAAGTTGCAGGGAAATTGATTAAGACAACTTATAGACACATTTGGTGGACTCCTTGTTGTGTGCATGCCATGAATAATTCCCTCAAGGACATGTGAAAGATTGATTGGATCAAAAGTAGTGGTCAATGATGCTAGAGATGTGTAGATGTTTATTTGTAACCACCACCTTCACATGCACTCTTTAGGACCTTCTCTAGGAAGGAATTCTTGAAACTCGTCGAGACTAGATATGCATCCTATTTCATTCTCTTGGAGAGAATTCTTGAGTTGTAAGAGGCATTGCACCTAGTGGCTATGACAACAGAATGGAATCAGTGGCTTGAGTCCAAGACAGAGCAGGGGAAGAGGGTGAAGGATGTAGTGAAGAGTGATGTTTTTTGGGGTGATGCAAAATACATAGTCTCCATCATTACTCAGTTTTTAAAGTCATTAGATATGGGGATACCATTGCACCTAGCCTTGGAGAGGTGTATGAGTGCATTGATTCTATGCTAGAACAAATGAAGGATGTCATGTGAGAGAAGGATCTCACATTAGCATTCTACAATGAGCACATTTAGCTAATCATTCAAAAGAGATGGGAGAAAGTTAGCACTCCCTTGCACATGACTGTCTATGCATTGAACCCCAAGTGGTACGTGCAAAGGCTTGGTAGAGTTACATGCTTACATGATGTTGATGTTAACATAGGGTTCTTTAGGGCTATCGAAAATATGTTTGATCTTGTAGAGGTTGATATCATTTGTACTAAGTGGACAAAATTTTCCACTCTTAGGCGTTATTTTGAGGCGAACAAGATGGATATGGGAACTATGGCATAGGGGGACCCAATTTTGTGATAAAATTTCCATGGACCTATTGAATGGTTTCTAGTTCTTTAGCCGTTGAGAGGAATTGCTCTACTTATAGCTTCATCCACTCTTAAGAGGAACAAATTTAACTCTAGGAGAGCAAAGAAGCTTGTGGCTATACATAGTGCTTTGTGTCTCATTGACTGTAAGACACTTGTGTACAAAGAGAATCCAACAACACGGTGGGATATATAGCCAGAGTAGCTAGCATAGATTGATGAGGATGTTACAGTTACATAGACAGGGTTGGTTGGTATTAGTTTGGAAGACCTTAAGGATGTGTCCACTTCTAGTAGTTTTGGTGATGAGGAGTATGGGGATTATTAGAGGCCTCGCTTCACTGCATTTTGTTATTTTGACATAATTCATGATTGTACTCATTGTAATCATCATTTTGAAATATTGAATATAAAATTTGAATTTGACATTTTTTTTGTTCAAACTTCAATGTTATTGTTAAATTTTTAATAAATTTAATTAGTAATTTTAATTTTCCTAAGTTTCATTTGTAAATTCAACATTAAAATTCTTGTACATCTTTTTATAACTATTTTTTTAGTACCTTTGTAGTGTAGTAAATTGTCACCCTTGACAATTTCACACCATGTTTTGCTCTCCTTTAAGTTATTGGACCTAATTGAACATTCAATTTCCTAAATTATGCATTCCACAACTCATTTTAAATATTTACCGACAATTTGCAAACACAAAACTAATGCTCTTATTTAATACTTTTTCCCCAACTCCTTAAGTTTTGAAAAATAGGTCTGGGACACTGGCGCTTAGGGTGCCTATGTCCCCCTATTTTGGCTCCAAATTCAAATATGTCGGTGTTGACATTTAATTATTTGAAATTCAAATATCTAAAGTCGGATGTTGGGATTTAATTTTTGAAAAATTAGAATAGTAACATATAAATACCTAATTATTGCATCATTTGAAATCTATCTAGAAAGCTATTAGCAAATTTGGTGATCAAGAGCATTATCAATCAAGTCAAGAGCAGCCATTAGAGGATTTGTTGTAGCAATTCAAGATCCAAACATCATGTCAAAGTGTATGTGAGTGTGTTCATGTTTATGTTTTCATATTGTTTGTGAAGACTAATATTTGTAGGTCTCCAAGCAATTCAAGCAAATCAAGCAAGCAAGATCTAAGCCTTGAGGGGATGTGTATGACTTCAATCCTTCAACAAAGTGTTACACCTTGTATCTTAATTACTGGGTTACTTTTACCTTGTAAGTAAATATGATGATAGATGTTTATCGAAACTTTAATATGTTCAATAGGAGAATGAAATACTGAAATATGCATTAAGATGTTATTGCTTTTGAAGGGATAATTATTTTTTATACTGATGGAAAATGTGGAATGAATATGAATTGCAATATGATTACTTTAATGCTTGGATGATGCAAATGATTTATGATGCAAGTGGATTTCATGTGAATGGATAACTACTGTTATGATGTACTAAGTTGTATGCATGAACATGTTTGAACCTTTGGAAGAGAGGGGGAGTATCACTGAGGAGAGGAGCTTGGTCTGGTAACCCTTAATAAGCCTAACTAAGCATACACATACTCACACCCTAGTTGGTCTAGTTGAGTCAAGATGCTTGTGAAATAGTAAGTAACCTTCGATCATTGAATAGGAATATTTTGTATTAGTTTGTGGTTATTCTTTGAATGTTCTTATTTGAGGTTGTGTGATTGAGTCGTTGTGATAAGTATAAGTTCTCTTCATGTATTTATATTTATATAGTAATCGATAGGTATATATACATAGAATGTATATATGTGTGTATGCAGAAGCGATAGCTAGTACGTGTGAGCATATACGTGTGTGAGTATACGTAAGTAGAAATACATACAAATACTCATACACAAATACACCATACAGATAGGGAAATCAAATGGACATATATCACACATATATATGTATGTATACATTCGATATATATGTGTGTGTGTGAACATGTGTGTCTATACGTATATAACCATATATATAAATATTATCATATATATTTAAATATTTATATATATTCAAATATTGAAGAATGTTTTAGTGTGAATATATATATATATATGTATATAACATTTCAAGCATTTTTATCATGAAAACATAACACTAATGTATAGTGTGGGCTTGATAAGCCATTCATTATACATTTAAACATGATATGAAATAAGTATTGAGTCAATGCATGAGAGATTTTTAATATGGCGCATAAGGTTATTAAGCATATTTTGAATTATACTTAAAGGAGAATGAAAGTGTTTGATATAGGCTTGCATAAAGCCAAGTACCATGTCAAATATATGATGTGTAATAATTCAAGAGAAGGCATATAAACTAAGGATTACTATTGATGTTGATAAAGCCAACATCAAAACAAGTGTGTGTGTTGCACATAATGGGCCCAAGTAAAGAGAATACAGCTTATATGTTGGCAAGGGAAATACATACAATTTTAAATGCTTCAAAGGAGTCATTGTCTGCGCTATCATTTGGGGCGCCAAAACATGGATATGTGGTGCTAGATCTGTAGTTTATGAAATGCATAAGAAGTATTTTCACTGCGCTTAAGTCTAGAAAAGCAATAGCATAGCCATGAGACTCAGTCAATGTAAGCTTGGCAGAAATATAAGAAGGAATTTGTTGTGCAAACCAAATAGGAAACTTTCTTAGAATCTTGCTATTCATTTGACTCAGTAAAAGAGTCTTGTTGTCCCTTGAAACAAGTCGACTTAGCCATTTGAATGGTGAGGACTATTATGTGTTGCAAATGTATAAGTTAGTTTGTTGAGTCGTTGCATGGGGATAGAAAAGTGGCAGAAGTATTAGCTTGTTTGTAGCCTTTGGCTACTCACATTTTAGTATATATAGAGGTGCTCTTTCTACCATTTTCTAGACACTTTCTATTTTGAATTCTACGATGCCATTCTACAGCATTTTCTATGTTTATGTAATTATGAGAGTTTGAGAGTTTGTTGAGAGAAGCTAGAGTTTGTGATACGCCGGATATTGAAGGAGATGCAAGCTGTTTTATGGAGATTGAGCTAGGGAACCTAATTTTTCAATTGGAGCTTTATGTACATGCATGTTGATTTCTACTCCCTTGTTATTTATATTTGAAAGGTTATTTGTTTATGGGTTTTTGGATTGGAAAGGATTGATTTAGATAAGGGTTATAATACTTTGGATAAGAATTGCATGTTCTTAGTTGTTTCATGCTTTGGTGGAGCCTATATATTGGGTTAATATGTTTCTATACCCTATATGGAAGTTTATATGATTGTGCTTCTATTTAAACTATACATAGTTATCCTATACTCTATGTATGTAGAATGAAATATGAAATGTGGAATATATCAATTTCTTGGGGTAGCTTGAATTTGTTAGCTTATAATGCTAGGTAAACCCTTGTGAATAATAAGGTTAGCAATACAATGGTAATGATGGTATGAAATACATCTCGCCGTTGATAAGATGTGACATCATGCAAACCATATTAATAATCTATACTTGATTGATCACTTGATTGTAACTTTACTTTTGAATGAAACCCTAGGTTGAAGAATAACCTATTTGGTGGGGATATTTACTTGATTATTGATTGAAGCACATAGGTTGGGATTAACCTATATGATGGGATTTATTGTTGAATTTATCTTAGATTGAAGTCATTTATTGTTGAAGATTATACTTTGATTAAGGTCATTAATTGATGAGACTATACTTTTGATGGGAGTCACTTATTTGAGATTATACTTTGATTAAGGTCATTAATTGATGAGACTATACTTTTGATGGGAGTCACTTATTAGTGAGATTACACTCTTGAATGGAGACTATTATTGTTGAGACTGTACTTTTGAAAGATCCATTTAATGTTGTGATGTTATGTTTATCCATGTGGTTAATTGGTAAGATAGAGTTGCTTTGAGATATTTAATAGCAATGTCATTTAGATATGAGTTAATGAGAAGGTTATTCCTAGGGTTAGGATAATCCACAAGAAAGGGGATAGCCTTATGCTAATGGTCAATACAAATTGAGTAATTACTGTGGTGAAAAAATGACCTCACTCATAGTAACTAGGTGATGAATCTTTTACCAAAGTAGTGTAGGTATCCACTGTCTACGCTGTCAGTTCATTGTGTGATCCAATTTACATTCTAGGATGAGGTAATCATACATGTATAAGTAGACATTATGGTAGCTCTAGATATGTAGGACACATCACTCTACTTAGGAAAGGCTATTTTAAGGATGAGGTTACCAAACCAATCTCTTTGTCAAAGGGAGGGTCGTCTTACCAAGTTTGGTAGATGTGCAAGGGACTGCAATAAGTCCATTGTTGGTAGAAAAGCGCTTGAGTGATGCTTCTCCTCATGCAATTGTTGGCCAATATTTGGGAGAAGGACATTTTGGACCCTTGGTATTTCTAATTCAAGAATTGAAGATGTACGTGCCAATATTGGGGACAACTAGAAGGTATGCACCAATGAAAGGGGATATATAGAATGTATGCACCAATGCTGAGACATCTGTATTAGTTTGTAGTTCATGTAATCTTTTTGAGGCTATGTATGTAGTCATGTGTCCATCTATATGGAAATTGTAAATGTGAAATGTTATCTTGAATATATTTATGTAAAGTGAAATCATACTTATATTATTGAAAAGATTATTTGATTATGCAATAGAAAATTTTGGAAAGGTTATGTTTCAAATGGTGCATTTTTTATTGAAAAGAAAAGAAAAATTTATTGCTCATTATGTTAGATGCATAGACTATTCACTTGTGGGTAAAACATAGTAAAGTTGCTAGGTAAAAATATGGGCATGTTACATGAAGCCACTAAAGGGTGGTGAGTTGCAACACTTTATGGATTCATCATTCCTTCCTATCATTTATCCATTTATTATTGACATTGCTATTGTGGAGGTGGAAAACTAACACAGGGTTTGACCAAGGAAAGCCCCCAAATGCTACAACATTTCTTCTATTTGAATGTGCAAGTTTTAGGTTTGAGGAAGATAGAAGGAAGTTTGAAGATCAATTATACATTGTTGCAATCAAAACTCCACACCTTGACAACTCACGGAAACTCAATTACAAAATTATTCAATAGTGATTTGACAATGCGACAAGTGGGAAACAAAAGCTCTAACTTGGTACTAGAGGACTATAAAAATAGATCTAAATTATCTCTACAAAGACAGTGGCACCTGGGGTGCCTATGTCCAATATGTTTAGCTCCAAATTTATATCATAGGTGTACAGTGTCCTACTCAGTCCTTTCTTGTAGTTTGTTTATGTTTGTGATTTCTTAGATCTGCTATATTTGCATCAATTGAATCATTACATTTCATCCTTAGATCACTTTCAGATTTGGTCCAGGGATGGTTGACTCACCTATCAGGTTGTAAGTCAATCATATACCTTGTCCAAATTCAATCAAACCCACATCCCATTCCATACATTTCAATGAAATTTGGGAAAGGTGTCCAAAATCTAAAGTGAAAGCTGTAAGGTTTCCCTTTCCCTTTGTTTCATTTTGGTGAACCCAACATGTTAACATTATATACCTTTTGAAATTTGAACCATTGCATCCTAGATCTAGGTTTAGCATTGCATTGTTTTGCAATTTTTATTTAGGCATTCATTTTTGCATCATAAAAAGCATAAAAACTCAAAAATTTGCATATCATATTGCATCATAGGTTGCAATAGGGCTAATTTAAGTCATTGTAGCTCAGATCTACATTCCAATTGCATTCAAAAATCTGCATTAGGGTAGTTAAAATATGAAAACAAAAAAATGAAAGTGTCATTTGCATGCATTGAGGTATCTTGCATATAGCTAAAAAGTGAAAAATTGCATTATTTTTCTTTCAAAAAGCATATTAACATCATCATTTTTCAGATTTAGCATATTAGAATTAGTTAATTTTTGCATCTTAGATCTGGAAATTACGTTTACAATTGTCATTTATTGTTTAAGTGTTTTCAACATTCTTGCACACTTGCATTTTGAATTACGTTATCATAAATTGAGGAAATACTAAAAAAATATTCAATGTCAGACCTATTTGCACACAAACACAAAACCCTTAAACAATATTACAAACAACCAAATTTTGAATTTCGCAAAACCTTTCCCAAGACATAGACGCCCTGGGTGCCCTAGTCTTGCCTTTTTTTCCTTAGATTTCTATGACAAAGACCACTCAGAATTCTTCGTCTAGATCGGTTGTCTATTTTCTAGTTACCTGTTGCTTAAAAGTTTGAACCTTAGTGCAAGCATCATATGGTCATAATGGCTCAATATTTTGGTAAGATGTTGTCTTCTTTGAAATCTTTGGTTGATGTCTCAAGTTGTGTGTTTGGCAATGACCTTAATTCAAATGATGATATTCATGATTATTTGATCATTCATCTCCCAACACATGCCTTATTAATGAAGATATCTTGGGACAAGAAAAGGAGAGCATGAATGAATTCATACATAATCCTTTGTGTAACCTTCAGAAAAATGTGGTATTTTATCCTTCAATGGAACCCATATCAACAATAAACACTGCCTACCATACCACCACTTGAAATGTTTTACACATTGCATAAGAAAAGTGATTTGCAACTCATACCTCAACTAATGCACATGGAAATACCTATCAATAACAATCACAATGAAAACATATCACCCAAGATCCCATAATATTAGAACAAAGTTACAAACACACCTATTAACTTGGAGCAAAGCTATGGACAAGGCTTTAAGATCCCCACAAAACAAGGATGTGACATAAAGTATGAACATGAAATCCATTCCCTTTTGGAACAAGCACCATCTAAAGACACAAAAGGAATAGGTTACCAAGGTCCTCCACCTTTACATCAAACATTTTTTCCACCAACCAAACAATACAAAGTTTATGGTCCTATTAAGAAAGGTGTGTTACCTACTCTATGTGCTTTATCGGAGATTGAGTGTAATCTAGAAACACTTCTAAACTTGGGATACATTACACTACCACCTGTGCATGAACAAAAAACAAAAGAATAAAAATACATCTTACTGTGCATATCATAGAATATTTGGACATGCTACCGATGAATGTGGTGCTTTAAAGAAGAAATTGAAAGAATTTAATCCTTACAACGATGAAATTGAACAAATGATAAACTAACATATATGTGCTTTGCTCCTTGCCATGTGGTAGTTGTAATATCATAACATACTCATTACCATGCATGGGGATATAAACTAGGCTTTATGCAATCATATTTCATCTCGCAAGGAGCAACATCATCATCCAATTTGGATCATCTTTGTCCCTATAGTTAGGGGGAAAGGGGTTAAGTAGCCTTGTGTTAGGTGCATTCCTTCTAGCAAGGGATCCCTTTATATCTCCTTAAAATTTTAGTGTAGCAAGTACACTAATATTTTAAGGGGGGGGAATATAGCCCCTGCTTATTATTTGCATAAGGAATGGCCTCTTTTTAGTGATGATAGCATGCATCTCTTGAAAAGTGTGACCTTTTCAATGGAAGTGTGGCCTTCTCAATCTATGTTGTGTCTCCTTTGTGGTGATATTGGGCTTGATATCTTCTAAGTGTGTGAATTTTCTTGGCATATGATGTTCCTCTTTGTGGTAATGCTATGGCTAGTATTCCCTAAGGTGTGAGCCTTTATTCCCTGACTTTTCCTCTCTTAGTGGTGATGTCATGTGCGATATTCCCTAAGGCATGACCCTTCATGTATTGAGCAATGCCCCTTTTGTTATTTCACCTTTTGTGTTGGTGTTGTTTATAACACCCCTTGAGGTTTTGGCCTTTTCTTATGCACCTTGTTGGAAGATTTTATGCACCTTCATAGGTGAGTTTTCCGTTTATGCACCTTCATAGGCGAGTTTGTCATTTATGTGCCTTTGTAGGCGAGTTGGTTTTACACCTTTGTAGACAAGTTTATGCACCCTCCGAGGTGAGGTTTTGGAAAGATAGTTCATGGATTCAACACAATGGAGCTTGTTGGGTCATGAACTTGAGAAACCCTTTTAACATGGCCACCAAGCATAACAAAAATTGCTTGACACATGAGTGTCTAGTATAACACAACTTGCTAGCCTTGTGGAACCCCCTTGCTATTAACATGACTGCCAAGCATAACACAACTTGCTTGATAGTAGAGCTATGTGTTTCATGAGTGTCTAGCATAACACAACTTTCTAGGCTTGTGGAACCCATCATATTGCATGGACACCTAGAGCATAACGAAACTTGCTAGATAATGGATCCATGTGGCTCATAAGTGATTTGGCATAACACAACTTGCTAGTCCTCATGGGAGCGTTCCTTTAACTAATATTTATTCGGTGGATGATATTTGGTATTTGAGAAAATTTAAGAGTAAGGTATCTTTACCTTATTGACTCGAATCCATTTAGTACTAACATTGTGTTTTGTTATGTCTTTTGTGTGTCTTTTTCATGTTTGCATCGTGTTTTTGTTTATTTTGTTGTCATCTATATGTTATGTTATGTCATGTGTTTTCATCATGTATGCTTTGTGTTTTTTGACAAGTATGTTTGTGTATGTTGACTTGCTACATTTCATACATGTGTGTTCCTTTGTGCTTATGTTGGTTTGCCATGGGATCTTGGATCTTGGGGGCTTGCACGCTCCCCCTAGATCATTTATCATCCTATCTCTTCAACATTTGTACATTCGGACCCCTCTTGACATATATTTTTCTACTTTAGTGTGTGTTTGAGCATAAGTTCATACTCTCACTAAAGTGGGGGCTAAATGTAGCATCATAAATTATCACCCTTGACAATTTCACACTATGATTTTCTCCCCTTTAAGTTATTGGACCTAATTGAACACTTAATTTTTTAAATTATGCATTCCACAACTCATTTTAAACATTTATTGATAATTTGCAAGCACAAAATAAATACTTTCATTTAATACTTTTCCCCCAACTCCTTAATTTTTGGAAAATAGGCCTAGGACATTGACGCTTACGGGGCCTATGTTCCCCTATTTTGGTTCCAAATTCAAATATGCTGATGTTGGCATTTTATTGTTTGAAATTCATTTTTTTAAATTCAGTTGTCGAGATTTAATTTTCAAAAAATTAGAATAATAACATATAAATACCTAGTTATTGCATCGTTTGAAATCTATCTAGAAAACTATTAGAAAATTTGGTGATCAAGAGCATTATCAAGCAAGTCAAGAGAAGCCATTGAAGGATTTGTTGCAGCAATTCAAAATCCAAACATCTTGTCAAAGTGTATCGAGTGAGTTCATGTTTATGTTTTCATATTGTTTGTGAAGACTAATCTTTGTAGGTATCCAAGCACTTCAATCAATTCAAGCAAATCAAGCAAGGAAGATTCAAGCCTTGAGGGGATGTGTATGACTTCAATCCTTCAAGGAAGCCACTAAAGGTTGGTGAGTTTCAACACTGTGTGGATTCATCATTCATTCCTATCACTTATCCATTTATCATTGTCATTTCCATTGTGGAAGTGGAAACACTAACACGAGGTTTGACCAAGGAAATCCCCCAAATGGAACAACCTTTATTCTCTCTTTGAATGTGCAGGTTTCAGGTCTGAAGAATATTGAAAGAAGTTTGAAGATCAATTATTCATTGTTGAAATAAAAACTCTACACCATGACAATTCACAAAAACTCAATTATAGAATTATATTTATTGTGATCCAATAGTGTGACAAGTAGGAAACAAAAGCTTTGATCTGGCACCAGAGGACTGCAAAAACATATATGAATTAGCCCTACAAAGATAGTAGCACATGGGGCACCTATGTCCAACATTTTCAGCTCCAAATTTATATCATAGGTGCACAGTGTCCTGCTTAGTCCTTTCCTGTAGTTTGTTTCTATTTGTGATTTCTCAGATATGTTGTATTTGCATCAAAACAATAATTTGCATTGTTACGTAAATTGAATCATTACATTTCATCCTTAGATCACTTTTATATTTGGTCCAAGGTTGGTTGACTCACCTATCAGGTTGTAAGTCAATCATATACCTTGTCCAAATTCAATTAAACCCACATCCCATTCCATACATTTCAATTAAATTTGGAAAGGTGTCCAAACCCTAAAGTGAAAGTTTTAAGGTTTCCATTTCCCTTTATTTCACCTATATGTATATCAGTGCCACCCCTTTGTCACCATCCCTCGGTCGTCCCCTCGCCGTCCCCAAACTTAGGCCCTTGGTCCTCCCATCCTTGCATCCCCTCATCCTATCGTTAGGAAACTTTGTGGAACATTGATAAAAATAGAAACCCTTTTAATCTATGATTGCTTGCTAAAAAACCTAGAGCACCATAACTTATAAGATAGTGCAATAAAAATACATAATTCTCTATGTTACACGACATTTCGAGGTTCAAGATAGGGGGACAACATGGGATGTGTTTCAGGGACATTAGTCCAAGGGTCAATTTTTGGGGATGGCGGGGGGATGGTGATATATATATATATATATATATTATATATAGAGAGAGAAATATCAAATATGTCAATAACGGATAGCAACAAATCAATATGTAAATAAATTATGACAATAGTATAATAGTAGTATAACAACAATATAAACAACAATAAGTTTAATCACGAGATTCATGAGAACAATATTAAATACAAAAAGAATTTTGTTCAAATTTTAAAATTAAAGTTAAATAACTCAAAGTCTCAAACTTCAAAATACAACAATCTATGAGACTATGCTTCATTCAGACTATCAATATCAAAAGAAATATCTGTCATTGTCACTCTTCCTGAAGTGGATCATCCAAAGGAAACCTAAACATTCCTGGTTACACCTCCTCATCAATTTTCCTAACATCTTCAAGATCAACATCCCAACGTGCTATTGAAGTTTGTTGATAATCAATAGTCTTTCGATCTTGAAGTCTCAAGGCACTATGAATTGCAACTATTTTTTTTTCACTTTGAGGTAAGCTTGTTCCTCTTAATTGAGTGGATGAAGCCATAGGTGGACCGATTCCTTTATGTAGTAGAGGAACTAACAATCTATGAGAGTAAACATATAGCAAGTTGCTTCAACTCTGGTGTGTCCTTCCCATGAAATTTCCACCATCCAATGGGTTTTTTTTGTAATAGTTGCCTTATTTGTCCTAGCCTTTGGTTTGCTAAATGTAGGACCCTAAAGATAGGAAAATTGAAGCCACTGCAATCAAGTATGGTTTCCTCCTCAGTGCTATACATTTTATCAAGGGCTTCCATAAACCCCTCCATTAACTCATCATCCTTAGAAGGAAGCATTCAACTAGGTCTAGGTGCATACCATTTTGGACTAAGAGAATAGGCGACTATATGAAGAGGGGTGTTCAATGTGTTCCAACTCTTTGTGACAATATGCCTAAAATGCTCCTCATAGAATTGCAATCCATGATCTTTGTCATGAATTGTTTGCTTCATTTGATCAAGCATGCTATTAAAAGTCTCATAAATATCTCCAAGACTAGGAGAGTTTGTATTTGCATACTTGATTACCCCCACAAAAGGTGATATAATAGATCAAATATATCTACAAGAAACATTTAATTTTTTTTAAAATTAAAAATTATGACATGAACATTATTAATAATGAAAGTTAATATTTTAAAATAAAATATTAAAAAGTAAAAAGTAAAACAAAGTACAAATTCAAACAAATTTTCTTACCTCTTGGCCATTAAGCACCCTTTCTCTCACCACCTTCCCTTCTTTTGTCTTTGATTGAGCCCACTTTTCCCACTCTTCATAAACCACCATGGATTGTTGAGCATCTTGCATCTCCAACGTCCTCTCCAACAAAATAATATAGCTAGCATATATAGTCTCAACTTGTTTGAGGAATTCTTTCTTTGAATAAGACCATAATAGTGCAAGTGAAGTGTGATGGTTACATATAAACATTTGTATGTCTCTATCTTCGGCCATTGCTACCTTCACCCAATCTATTTTTCCAATGTATTTCAAAGAATTATTAAAAGATTGTACACAACATGGAGTCCAAAAAATAAGTTTTTAAGTGCTCTCAACTATCAAACAAACTAACTTACAAAATGAGTTGAATATGTCACAATTTGCACAACATTAGAAGATCCAACCTCCTATATAGTCTCCAAAATGGAAAACTAGTAATCAACATCCTTACATTTTTAAAAATAATAAATAGCTCTAAGAAACTATGAACCAATAGGGCATGTAACAATAATATTAATGATTGGTTGATGTCAAATATTAGTCCACCCATCCATGACAATGGAACAACCAGTCCTAATCCATGTTTGCCTCATCTCCTCCATCAACATGTTCACATTTGAATATTTTTTTTCTAGGAGGGAGGCACACAATCTATGTTCTCTAGGGTGAGCATAAGAGGGTCCAACTATTTGTGCATCTCTCAACATAGCTTTCAAATAAGGTGACCTTGCCAAATAAAATGGAATAGCATGGGCATAGAAAACTTTGGTCATTGAATTATCGACTTCCACATGTTTTTGCATATTCATTAACCCTATCATTGTATTTATTTCACCTACCTACTTCTTCCCTCTTTCACAACTCTCTCCAACTGATACATTGCAATAGTTATGCAAATTAATATATGCCCATTTTTATTGTGAGTAGTACCAATGATTTTTTGCTCACTCACTCTAACTAACTTTGCCATTTCAACTTGCTATTCCAATGTTATCTTTTCACAAATTCTAACCCCATGTCCACTCTCACCTAATAGATGGTTTCTAACCCTAGTATAACTCCCATGGTAATCATTTTTACAAATATGACATAGTTAATGCCAACTACCCCCCTGCATTTTTACCCTTTCTGATAATTAAATTGGTGGGAAATTGAAGCAAAGGTTTTTTGGGGTTGAAAGGGAATTTTGTTATTTTTTGAAGAGAGGGTTAAGGGCATGCAAAATGGTCTTATGGAGTTCCAATAGAACATGCGTTTAGATTTTCAGAATAAGAACAAGGATCTAAATCTATTGATATATTTTTTAGTTCATTTTCTTCATGACCCTCATTCATATTGTAATTGTTATCATTGTCATTGTTGTTGGTGCTCATTTTGTGGTGTTTCTTTGTGATAATGAGCTAAAAGTATGAAACCAAAACATTTTTTAAAAGTTTAAAATAAAAATTAAACCTAGTTACAACTTACAAACCCTTTCTAACGATAGCAAACTAAAAAGATAAAAAGAGAAAGGAAATTGCATATCTTCAAACTATTGTTGAAATCAAGCTTCAAATTTGTAGCTTGAACAAGCAAAACCTCCTTTTATAGTCCTTGCAACATTGAGCTTGAACAAGTAAAATAACTCCAGCGGCTAGGCACAATAAGAACTCAAGTTAAAAAATATTGAGCTTGTCTCTTTTTGCAAGTTTTAGGGTGTATAAGGGGCATGCGAGGGTTTGTGGGACCCCCATGCCCCTTTATATCCGAATGAGCACTTAAAAGAAATTATTATTTTTAATACTATTAATTGACATGTTTGGATGTTGTGGGGGATGCCTGACCGCCCTTGAGATGGTCGAGGGGATGTCTGAGATGTCCCCATCTGTCTCAAGATGGCTATGCATCCCCTTTATGTTTTTTGTACTCGAAAAGGGGACACATCCCCATATGTTTCAAAATTTAGCAGATAAGGGGGACGATAGGGAGATGTCCCCTAACTTCCTGTCACCCTCAAAATGGATCAAGGGACGAGGATGTGGGCTTCAGGGTGGGGATAATGAGCACAAAATTATACTGAGAGGGTGGGTGAATCAGTATGAAAATCTTATACTTTTTCAAAACTAAACAACCATAGTAATGCCAATTATACAAGATCTAACAATTTTATAACACAAGAACAAATGATTTACGTGGAAACTTGTACAGGAGAAAAACACAAAAAAAAATTGCTTATTTAAAACTCTTACAATCTTCGTAGGAACCAACCCACCAGAGACACCAATCCCCACTTACAAGATTTGTAGGCACCAATCCATTAGAGACACCAATCCCCACAATTGAGCACTAACCCAACAAGAGACAACATTCCCTTCTAATGAGAGGCACCAACCTCTTTATCTCTTCAATTAGGAGGCACCAACCAGTAAATGAATATTGTGTTTTCCTTCTTGAGTATAGTTGTTTCAATATGCTTCAATAATCTACTTCCTTCACAACTATATCTTATTAAATCCATCACCAACCTGCTAAAAACCTTCATAAAACTGCTCACAACTTTGGCATAAATCTACATTAAAATACCTCAAAAGGTCTACTCAAATCTTCAACAAATTTTGTTCATAAATTTGCTATGAATGATGTTCTATAAACATGCTCTTGAATCTATTTTAGCTCTGCCTCAAAATGCTATAAATCTACATTGAAGGTTTGCTCCAAATTAGCTTATATGTTTGCTCCAAATTACTTTTATATCTATTGATAAACTTCTTTTAAATCTACTCTTGAAGTATGATTTTAATTGCTTTAGATATGTTCTAAATAGGAATGATATTAAATGATTTTTTTCTTTCAAAATGCACTCCACAAATCTCTTAAATACCTTTGTCATGCCCCTTCAAATACCTCTTCACCCAAGAGATGTGACTCTCCAATAGGTTGGCCAAACTTTAAATATAAATATTTTATTTTAAATATTAAATCCCCAAAGCGAGGTGCCTCTATGAGGGTGGTCAACCTCATCAAATAATTTAATTGTAATTTATTTTAATTTCTCCAAAGTAGACACTAGTCGAATAAGGTTAGCCAACATTATGAGTCAAAATAAATAATAAATATTTTGTATATCTTTTCACTTTGGGCCCAAAATTAAGGAAGGACAATTTCACCAATATGGACGCCACACATGAATGGGTCTAGTCAGCTCATTAAGACCACACAATTAACATTAAAACATAATAAATATTTTCTTTTGACAACAACAAAATGATAGCAATGATAATAACAATTTGTACTTCTTCTCTTTGACATCAATGACAAAAATATTTCCAACAAAAAACATTATAACAAAAAACAATACTATTAAATAGAATGAAACACAATTGGTATCAAACAAAAAAATGAAAATAAGAAATTATGAACTTGGTAAAACTCATTGAAGCAATTGGAATATTTATATTAGTAAACCCAACTCAAAGATGGCTTATACCCCACTAGAACTATAATATTGTCCACTAATTTATAGGTGCTAATATCAAGATATCATGTTGCTATCACCATTTTAAGTGTAACTCCTCTCTCTACACTATTGTGCATTACAAAGATAAACGAATTAGATTATTTATTGTTATCACAAGTAACAGAGCCTAAATATTGGTGAGATTTCAAGATGTACGAAATCATAGGAAACACATCTTTTCCATTGTGTTCTTGGCAACATTAACAATGTAGCCTTTTGATTAGAGTGAATTTAAAGCCTCTGCATGGAATGAATTTAAGCCACTTTGAAAAATTTCAAGAATTTTTCAAATCCTTCTAAATTTTAGGATTTGGTTGTGGCGCTTGCACACACGCCTCTACTCTGGAGTAGGGACCTCTTTTCCGTGTCTTTAATCTTTGGTTTCATTACCGATTATTTTAAGCTTTTGGACATGTTGGTCTGGTTAGGCCTTTGACCTTTCCGAGGTTTGAATTGATGAATTCGAGCTTTAGCAACCCCGGTTTTCACTTAGATCCGGATTTCCATTTCTATGGATTTTCCTGCCCCGTTCCCGTCCCCGGATTCTTCGACCGGGTTTCTGGCTCGACTGGATTTTCCGTCCCGCGGATTTTCCTGCTTACTCTAAAATCCCGATCTTCCTCATTTCCCCGGTTTCTGCATTTCCGCGAAATCCGTGTTTCCGCGCATCTTGGGATTTTTCGGAATTCCGTTTTGAGCTCGGGTTTCCGAACTTGTCAGAGATGTCATGTCGCGCATTAATGGTCGAGGTACCTTTGCTCAAGCGAGTTTAAGGATGAATTTAGGGCATTTCAAGCATCATTCTGAGTTCATCTATTCACTTGCTTTTGCTCTGGCGATTAAGAATTCCCATTTGAGCTTTGAGGATCGATCTTGGCTCATGTGCGTGAGGATTGCTTGAGTGCCAGTGTTTGGGTTTTCATTGCTTGGACATGTTTGCTGCGTGGTCAACTTTTCGGACTTGAATTTCTTTCGCATCGATCCATGGTATGTTATCATTGCCCTTCCGTTTATTTTGCTTGATGATTGAGTGTTTCTGTGCTGAATGATGATAATTTTGGGTCGGCCCTTGCTTGATCTTGATCCCATATTTATAGAATTTGGATTTGACCCGTTTTGTTGTGGAACCCTATTTCACATGCCCTATGAGCTCTATTTATCCATGAGACGGCGTGTGCATCCATTGGATGGGGTCCTCGGTTAGATTGCTTGCTTTTTAGTGCGAAAGTTGCTATTGTGCGAAGTTGGGGTTTTCCTCAGTGTTTGGCCCGGAATGAAGGTTTCATTTTGCTTGAGCGATTTTTATCCCTGTATCACGTTGACTTCCCCATCTTGTGATGATTCAAGTGCTTTAGGTAAATCTTTAGCTGATACTTTAAACCTTAAAGCTTGCACTTATATTAATGGCGGAGGTCAGGTTATTCAGATTAGGCCATCATTATTTTGATATAGGGATTCATCCTTTGAGAGTTTTGAGGGTCAAAAATCCTTTACGTCCTGAGTTTTGTTGATTGCTGTCAGTTTCGAAACCATTAGAACTTAGGAAGGGAAGATCCCGTGGTCGTTTGAATTTTGGGTCGCGTTTCGCCATTTTTCGGGTTTCCGAGGTCGTCGCGGAATTCCGCTGCTTCCGGATTTTCCCGGTTTGGGCTTATTCCGCGGACTGGGGTTATTTTTGGAACATTCTAAGCTGTCCACGAAAATCCGTTCCATCCGGATTTTTCTGGATTTCCTGTCTGGTGGTGTCCTTTTTAATGTTTCGATGATAGGATTAATGGAACAATTGTTTAATGCTTATTTCTTGTTGCCAATGAGTGAATTCCATGATTATCTTTTGATTTTTCATTTGCACTAATGATTTATCTGACTAATAATGCTTTGGCAGTAGGAATCCGTCTGGGTCAGATTTCTCCAAAATTTTGCTCCGACGGTATTTTCCCGGTTTGCATGATTTTCCCGGACTATCTGATTTCTCCGAATCTCAAAGGATTAGCAGTTGGCAATGGACTTTGATTGATTTATATGATTTGTGCTAACCTTTTGGATTGGAAAAGGCATAACAATTGAATACTAATGGTGATTTTTGGATGTGCAGGCCGAACCAAGCAAATCTGCTGCTGGAAAGTCTAAGGGTGGTGCAAGGGCATCATCCATTTCTGAGACTGAAAGATTGAGACTGGACATGAAGAACTAGCTCCCTGAAAGCAAAGTGTCTTCTATGTGGGTTGACGTATCTGACACTAATGTTGGTGCCTGGCGATATGAGGAGTTCAAGCAGAGAACGGCTGAGAAGGATCAGTCATCCCTGAGGCAAGGAATGATGAACTTCGGATTGGTGCATGTGGCAGGTTTCCCTCCGGTGGTCCAGTGTTACGAGTTAATCTTGGAATGTTCTAGACAATATGATTTTGATACACAGCGGGTGGTTAGCACCGAGGGAAGGGTCTTGGCCAACTTTAGTCTGGCCTCTATTGCACAAGCTTTCAGCATGCCAAATCTTCCTTCAGTGTGTGCCTTGAATATTGACACTGCCAGGACCTATTATGAGAATGAGCTGGTCAAGGCTCAACAAATGATTAATTCATGGCTAAAGAAGCCAAAATCCCATCATTCGAAGTTTCCCAAGCAGCTGCACAGGGTTAAGTTTAGGTCAGATGTATATGATGCCATCACACTTCTGAGCAGAGTGGCCGGATTGAAAAGTGCAGGTGTATTAGAGAGTTGGATGGTCCATGTGATCACCAAAATTGGGCAAGGGACTAACTATCATTGGGCAGGACTCATTAGTGCTAAGATCGATAGACAATTGAGGAATGTCCTGGAGGCAAAGAAATTCACTATGTCCTCATATGTAGTGTATGTGTTGGCCATCTCCTACCCATACAAAGGTCTGAATCCGAGGGGAACAATTGGATAGAATATAATCTATGAGGTTTATCTGGAGTTGCATATGGGGCACAAAGATTACAGAAGGGCCAATGATGCATTCATAATGCATATTACCCGGACACTCCAGAATGCTGAGAACATGAGGTTATCCGATGGAGCCAAAGGGCTAATAAAGAACTATGGAGCCTGGTTCATCCAATTCCCCACCTTCACCTACCTCAGAGTTGATGGATGCCTGGTTGCCCCTTACAGGTTACCCCGGTATCCTACTGACCACATTGTGCTATTGGAGGTTGTGAGGCAGATCTACGAATTTGATGCCGTTGTGAAAAGGGAAAAGCACAAGACAGGCTTTGGTGGAGACTTCCCTCTCAGGATTGGTGTGGCAGAAATGTGCCCCTCTATTCAATCAGCTCACACCGCAGGAGAAGAACTGGCCGCATATGATTTCTCCTTCCATTCTAAAAGGATGAATTTTGATATAACAGGAGAAGCGCAAAAGAAAGCCACTAGGGAGTATAGGCATAAAGATGACTTAGAAGATTATTGGGTCAATATCAAAGATGACCTTGAGGCGAGAAAGAAAAGATACTCTAGGCTTCCTATGGAGGCAATTAGGCAATACAACGTCAAGTTAATCCCGGATCAATTGGATGATGACAAAAATATGGTGCAGGACCACGCCTATGAGGCAATGAAAGACAGGCCGGCTGAAGATATAAACTGGAACGAGGATGAGGTTATGGAACTGGAGGACCTAATGGCTCTTGTGGTGAAGTTGACTCTTTCTTGGGTGAAACATAAAATTTGGGAATTGGAGAATGCAAAGATAGCTTGTACCTTCGAATTGATGGGGAATCTCAACCCCATGTCTACTTCTGGGGAATCCGGGGAAGATGACCCCAAAGGGAAAACAGTGAAGACCTCACCGTTCAAGATCAAGGTCAGGGGTCCCAAGGGAGTTGAACCTGAAACAAAGAGGAAACCAAAAGGGAAGCGAAGGTGGAAGACCTTGACAATTAGCAAGTCCTCTGATGAGGAGGAGATGGAGAAAGCAGAAGAGGAGGATGCTCCTCCACCACCTAAGAAGGTAAGAACAACTCGAACCTCGAAGAAGAAGGGTCAAGAGGCATCAAAGGATGAGCCTCCTATTGTTGATGTGGAAAGTTCCAGAGGAGAGAAAACAAAAGTTTATACGAGGAAATCAAGAACTCCCTCTCCAAAGGATACTGTGCAGAAGAAGGATTCTCCTCCGAGGCCACCAGTTGTGGAGCCATCTAAGTTTGTTTCTCCTCCACCGAGCATACCTGAATCGGGAAATCCTGGTGAACATGAAACTAGCGGGGAAGCAGAACTGTTTAAGGAGGGGACACCTTTCAGTGAAGCTGCAGAACTTGAAGTTGAGACAGAGGAAAGACATACTTCTCCGTTGGTGCAGTATGAGGATTCCCCGGAAAGTGACAGAGGCCGCGGATCACCTGAGCCGGAGGAAAATATCCCTGCTAGGACTCCATCACCGGTGCTTCCAGAGTTAGGATTTGAAGAGGCCGACCAAGGTAGGCAGCTTCCGAAGAAAGAAGACTATAAAGCAACTGCAGAAGAAGGAAAGGTGACAGAAGAGCCGAAAGATGCCAGGACAGAAGAAATCCGGACTGACCCTGTAGCCCCGGACTGGCTAGAGAAGGAACTTGCAAGGAAGAAGCAAGTGATTGTTGAAGATACTCCCTTGGACTGGGATGAGATGTTGTCAAAAATTGGCAAAGGAAAGAAAAAGAAAGCTGCCAAGGTGATCTCAAGGGTGGAAAGGGATGAAACGCACAACAGGGTAGTTCACATTGCCACTCCTGCCGCAGATAAAATGAGAGAGGATATTACAAGCCAAGATTATGATGTGCAAACGATTAACCTTGGGCCTGCATCCATGGAGCAGGATATTGAGGAGTTTGAGGGGTCCAGTGCGGTGATTGTTGACAGATTGAAGAGGGAGACTCAGACTAAACGTGAACTGAAGAGGGAAAATGAAAGGTTAAGGAAGTGTTTGGAGGAGGTCATGAAACCTTTGCAGTCTCTCCACCCTTCTTCTTCTGCCACTCCTGGTTTTCTGCCTAAGGAAACAATCTCCGGGATTGAAAAGATGAAGGCCTCAGCTCAAGCTGCCATAGATTGGCTGGTGGATGTCCAAACAAAAGGGGATGATACTATTAAGGAGATTTTATCTGTAGGAAAGGATGCAGTCCGGGCGAAGGAGCTGTTAGAGCATATCCTGTCTCAAGATAAGGATGACATAGATCTCCTGCTGCAGAAGTCAAAGGTTATCCTGGGGCATGGCAAGGAGCAATTGGCTAAGGATGGAATCCTTCCTTCCTCCAGGTTCGATGAGCTATGGGAATGGTTTGAGGCACTATAGATCAGGCAGAAGGCTCTGAAGAAGATACAGAAACGAAGGAAGTCAATTGACGGTGAGCTTACTGCGGTCTATGATGGATGCATTGCTTTCTTTGAGGTAATGACAGGGAGGAAGAAGATAGCTCCCAAGTATCTGAGCTTGGAACAATTGAAGGAGTGGTAGCATGAAATTTATGCCCCGGATTCTGATGGAGCTGTCACCGGCCACCTACTTGATGATGCAGCCACCTACATGGCAGTGATGGACAGATATATGGCCAGTAGGGAAGATTGGAACAAGACTGTTGAGCGGTCCAAGGAAGAAATAGACTCAATTAAATACCGACTCAAGGTCTTGCCATTGCCACCGGTTGCTGAGTTGGATGGAGTATTCTTGAAGGTCCAAGGGTCGTCAGTTCAGAAGAAAGATAAAGGGAGTAGCAGTTAATGCTCATTTCGAGATTTGTGCTTCCCTATTATCATAGGGCATGCATTGGACCGGACTTCCTTGGGGACTGTGTCAAAGCCGACCTGGATGATGGCATTTAATGTGTGCCTTAGTTCATTTTTCCTTGGCCGACCTATTTTGGCGGTTTTTATTATTTTGTAAAATGTTTGGCTGGGCCGACATACCTTGGGATTTGCTATTAATAGGCATTTTTGCCTCATTGTAAAGGGTTAGACATTAGCAAGAAGACATTAGAAACTAAAGAGCAAGAGTTAGAGTATTTTGATTGTCTTGAAGCAAATATTGTATCAGAACATTCGAGTTGTTGCAGCATTTTGGTGATTAATACAATTGAAGACATTGTGGTTTTCCTAGTGCAATCTCTTGTGTTATTCCATCTTGCATGGTTCCTGTGTTCTATCTTTTGAATTGCTTAAAGATTTAGGGTTTAGTATTCAGAAATAAATTAGTTTCAGTTGGATAAATAATGTTTATGATTTCATATTTGGAATGTTTGTAGCTATCTCTGGTCTATACTCCCAGTAACTATCTGATTGTAGTAGGCTGGTGAAGTCAACCTGGACCGTATATTCAATGTGCTTAAGTTCGATTGTAGATGCATTCCTATGATTTGAAAATTTGTATTCCTCAGAAGATTGCACCGTTCTTGTAAGATTGCATTGTGGGTTGAACAAGAGCTGGTTATTTGAGATAGGTCCATTCCAGATATATGTCATTTGCATTGCTTGTCCTAGCAGTAGTTTAGATCTTATCACTTCCTTGCATCCCTATCTTTTTCTATTTCTTTATTATTCGATTAGATTTAGGATTTAAGATCATCATATTTTCAGATCTGATAAGTTGAAAGATACACAGCTTTGCTTGTAGTAAGGTCCCTTTGTGATTACCAAAGATTTTCACATAATTATCTGAGCTGCTTATGCACTGTTAAGGACCTAACACCCCGAGGAGACCCTGGGGTACTTTTCAAGAATTATTGTTGAGAATAATCAAGAGAGATAGAATATTGCATTCTGTCTGAGTTGTTGTTGTCAGGCGTAAAACACCATCAAGCAGTGGGATCATTGCTCATTAAGTTGAAAAAGTTACATACATACATACATACATACACATACATACATACATATATATATATATATACATATATATATATACATATATATACGACATATAGACATAAATGTACATACATACATACACATATATATGTGTGTGTGTATATGTATGTATGTATGTATCTATGCACGATGTATCTATCTATATATATATATATATATATATACATATATGTATAATAAATGACATACATACATATATATATATATGTGTGTGTGTGTATATGTATGTATGTATGTATGTATAAGGTATGTATATATATATATACACATATACATATATATATATATATACATATATCGTATATAGATATAATGTATACATACATACATATATATATGTATATATACATATATATATGTATATATATATGTATATATGTATATATATGTATATATATATATGTATATATATATATGTATGTATGTATGTTTGTATGTATGTACGTATGTATGTATGTATGTGTATATATATATATATATTTATTTTTATTTTTGATTTATTTAAAAATTATTTTATTTTACTTATTGATAATAACAATTTTTTTAAGAGCTATTTTATAGTTTTATTCTTTTATGTACATGGTAATGATATGAGACTTCTTGATGTCACAGTGGAATGCCTATCAATTTTAATAATAAGGTTTTGAAATTTCAAATTATTTTCAAATACTAACAAGAAAACTCACCCTATACTTATGTGACGGTGAAATTTATTTATCCATGTCATTTTCTTGTTTAGTTTTATTTTGAGGGGGGTGTTTCGATATATAAATATATTGATAAATGTTGTAATTTTGTGCAAAGTTTGGTCCCTCATCCTACATCTTTTTATATGCATATAACTTATCCCATTTTCTATATTTACACCCTTACGCATTTACTATGTCCACTCATTTATTATATCTACACTTGCACTATACAATCCATTTTGATTTGAAACTTTTTATTTTATTTTATCTTGGACTAGTTTGCAATTATGGGATCACCTTGGTGGTCGTGTATTAGTCTGACTCTAATTTAAATTTTTAAATTCAAATTTGATTGAATTCCTCTACTAATCTTGCCTAAGACCAACTAAACACAAGTTTACATGATATTTTGTTATCTCTTTGTATTGAAAGACATTCAATGCATTCATACTAATCATTTGGAAATTAGATCATCTAATCATATAGAGATCATTTAGTTTACATATTTTATTTGGTGCTCTAAAAGGAACTTACCTTTCACAATCATTGCATGATTACAGAGTATTGCTTTTGATATTATTCAATTTCAAGGGGTTGATTAATGTGTAGTGTCTATATAGCTTGGTTGTATGACAACTTAGCTATTGGGAAAAATGTATCTGAACCTCATCTTTCCAATGTTTGTAATTAATTATGTCATTGTATTTATTTATTATTCATTCACATATTTTTGACACTCCCACTTAGAATAGCATTAATTGATGCTTGTAGTTTGTTATTTGGTAATTTGTAGGTGATCACTTAGTTTTCATGGGAGTTGTTAAAAAAAAATATGACAACCTCTAAGGTTTGTAAGAGTTGTTGGATTATAAAGACCATGAAAAGGGGGAATTAAATATGGACTTAGAGAAAATTAACAAATATTTTTAGTTAATAAGTGAATGTTGCTAAGAAGGTAGATAACATCACAAGTGGAGTGCTTTAGTTGAAATAGAGCTTTTAATTTCTCTTCTTGATTTGGGAATTTGGATTTGCATGGAGAATTGGATGCGAATTTTAGCCCATGTGTTTCTCTCTTGGTTTTAGAAACCATTGGTGGTTTCTACTTTGAATCTTGCTTATATATATTAAAGCATAGTTTGAAAGATGATAATTGTATGATTTTGTATTAAAGATTATGTTGTTGAAATTTCTCTAGATTTGTATTGTTTTTTTCTTGTGAAGGCTTGATCCTATTGATGTATTGTAACTAGATTTGGTAATATGAATACATTGGTTCAAATTTTGGAGGTTGGATTTTTCCTAAAGAATTTTTCTAGAGTAAATAAAATGTCATTGTGGTGAATGCTTTCACATGTGTATTTTTCTTTTTTTTTAAATTATTAGATGTTGCATGTTGGAAATATTGTCATTGATTTCAAAGGGGCATGGATAGTTTTTCATTGACGTCAAAGGCGTATGATAGCAAGGTTACATTAATGTCATGTAACAATGAAGGTAGAAGAAATTGCACCCATTCCAAGATAATTTTATCATCACAAGGCAATCATTAATTATTTTTATTGTTGGCCAATTCCCTCCTACTTGGTGCCCCTCTTGAATTTGAAATTAAAATAAATAAATAAAATTATGTATAGGTCAACCTTCCCTAGTGTGGCGGCCTCTTTGGAGTGTTTTAAAATAAATGAAATTAATGTCGAGAGGGAACAACCCATATTAGAATGACCAAGGTAGAGGTGAAAAGTTGCATATAAATAAAAAAATTGCATCCATTAGTAAAAGACACATCTCTTCAATAAGTTTCCTCCCTTTGGAGAAGCTATAAGAAGTGGTTGCAAAGATGTTTTGAAAGCAAGCAATAAATAAAATATCTTTTTGATCTTAAAAGAATATTTTGAGGAAGAATAAAAGTAGATTTGTATGAAGAATATAAAAGATTACTCCTAGCAAATCTAATAGGGAATTATAGCAGTTTTAAGGCAAAATTTGAGAGAGTTATAGCAGATTTAAGGCAGATTTTGATAATGAATTATAGCAAATCTAGAGGTTGATTTATAGTAGATATTTTGAGCAGATTTGTAAGTAAAATTAGATCAAACCTTAAGGCATAATTATAAAGGAAAGTAATTTATTATTTGAGAGAAAAGTTGTGAAGGAAAGTTGTCACATCATCATCAAGAAGACTTGTGAAGTAAAGAAATTACATCATCTACAAACCAATTCATGAAAGAGAGCACTTGTGTGATAATTGTTAGATCATCCACAAGCAAAGGTGTGAAAGAAAGTGCATAAATATAATCAGATCTTTGTGAAGACAATATCATCCTTTGAAGAATTTGAAGGTTGGTGTCTATCAAAATAAGAGATTGATGCTCTTGCTGAGTTGGTGCCTAGTTGTAGAGATTGGTGTCTCCAGTGGGTTGGTGCACTCATAGATTCTACAAGTGGGGACTGGTTTCTCTAGTAGGTTGGTGTCTACAAAAGAAGTTTGTAACAAAAGTAGGTTGATGCCTACAAAAGAAGGTTTATAAAAATAACAATATTTTCCATGGTTTTCTCTTGTAAGGGTTTCCATGTAAATCATGTGTTCTTCCTATGTACTTAATTGCTAGATCTTGCACGTGTGATAATTTTGTGGTTGATTAAGTTTTGAAAAGTAAAAGATTGTGTTATACTAATTCAACCCCCTCTCAATATAATTGTGTACTCATCAATGCATGCATGTCTCCTAATTGATTAGTGTACGAAGTTCTTTTGCTATGTTCCTTTCATTTTCTATGGAGACTTAAACATGTCCATTCCTAGGTGGTATGAAAGATATTTTTTGAAATAATCATGGTTTGAGTGGGAGCCATGTGCAAAAGATATTTTATTTTAGGAAAGTGTCCATTACATCACAAATTGAGATGGATCAATGTAATGGTACAAATTTTGAGCTATGAAAGCTTAAAATGAATGATTTGTTGATAGATAGAGATCTATTGGAAGTGATCTTTCGAAGTAAACCATTAGGATAATGAAGGATGAAGATTCAATTGTGTTACATAAAAAATATAAAATCCTTATTAGGCTTTATTTATCAAATTCAATGCTCCCAAAATTTTTCAAAAAACCCTCTACAAAAGAAATCTAAGAAAAGTTATGAATATTGTACTATGCCAAATCATTAGTGAACAATATTTTTCTTTGAAAGAAGCTGATTTTTTGAGGATGGGTGATAGGGATTTAGTTGTTGAGTTCACTTGAATGCATTTAAAATGTAAACTAGTTATATTCCATTAGGCGTAAAAATGAAGGAAGAAGATCATTGCATGACCTTGTTATTTTTTTGCTAGACTCATAGGATAATCTGGTGATAGCCATTGGGTGTACTACTTCAAAGTTTGTCTTTGATGAGGTAGTGGCTTCTCTTCTCTCAAAGGAGATGAGGAAATAGACTTCCAATAGTTTCTCAAGGATGATAAAAAAAAGGCAAGAAGAAGGACAAGGGAAAATTTAAGCCTCAAGAGAGATCTACGTCTCTTGGAAAATCCAAGGTAATATGTTGGAGATGTGGTCAGAAAGGCCACATCAAGAAGGAATACAAGGATAAGATGAAAAAAATGAGTTAGATGATGATTTAGATTCTAAATCATCTTAGGATGAATTAAATGCACTTGTTGTAGCCCTTGCTATGCCCTTGCTATGTATGCATGTGAGGATGAATGGATGCTCAACTTTGGCCCGTTTTTCCTCATGATGTTTTTTATTGTGAGAATTTTGATGGTGGAAACATTGTCTATCTTAGTGGTAACTATTTGTTGTGTATTTTTTGGGCATGGTTGAGTCAATATTAGATCATTTAATGGGAGGATCAATTATATTTTAGGAGTTTTGCACATCCCAAGTTTGAAAAAAAAACTTGTTATATATTATTAAGATGAATTCAATGTTGATGTGCAAGTAGTATTTAGTGGTTGTGGGTGTAAGATGGTTCATGCAAAGGGAGTTTGGGTTGGAACTCATTTCTACCTTGATGCTAACATCTACATTCAATGTAAAAATTCAATGGTACCTCCAACATTTACACATATAGGATTGATACCTACAAAAAAGGATTAATTGCATTAGGAATTCCAACAAAGACACTTGCAACAAGAAGAAATACAATGTGGGTTCCCAAACATATTCTCACATCATAAATCAAGCGACTAGAAAAGTATACTATGTTGTGGCATGAGCACATGGGCCACATTGGTGACAAAGGCTTATGACCTTAAAAAATAAAAATCTTGTAGAGGGGTTAATTCATTAATCTCTTGATTTTGACTTTTGTGAATATAGTATTTATGAAAAATAAAATGGTGTTAAATTTTATTTGAGTTCACAAAAGTCTAGGTTGTGCCCCACTTTGGGTCAAAAAATAGTTATGGGCAAAACAATTTCACTTGAAAGTATGTGGTTGTTGAGTGGTGCAAAAAAAATCGACTGAAACACTTTCCCCTAAAAACATTAATTTATAAAAAAAAAATGAAATCAAAATTGAAATGAATATCTATTTGTATAGAAGGTTTGTGTTGAAATTGGTTTGACCAAAATTGTCTAGATGGCAACCCATGTTGATGGGTTTTGTAATTGCCTTTGTTTATTGCTTGTGTTTCCTATTTTAAAATGCATTTCCATAGATATTCTTGCCTAATAAACAAGACTTTTTTTATTAATATTTAGATAAAAATAATCATGCTTTATTTTAAAATGTTTTAACTAATGATCATATGTTAAATCAATTATTGTCAAAATAATATAGCATGCCATCTTAGTTATAATGATCTTAGAATAAGGAATTTTGTGAAGCTAACTTTTGATTGCAACAATTAAATGATAGCCCACAACTAAGGTTGTAACAAACTCGCAATCAAAATTGTAGCTTGCATATAGTTGTGCAACTATGCCAACATCTTCTTTGTAACTGAAGATGAATCTCACCATCAATAAAGATCGAGTAGGTGGCAAAATGCTTATTCTCCAATAGGATGGATAGGATTGGGAAGAATTAATATAACTCAACCATCCATTCTTAAATTCCTCAACAAACTTCTCTTTCATGTACAAAGTTGATGCAATTTAGACAAAACTACCTCACCAAGAAGCCACACATCAATAATAAGAATGTTTACACAACAACAACAATTGAATTTTATTCAATTCTCACATGCAAATTCTTCAATTACAAGAAAAAACCAATTCACTTACAATAAAAATAATGATATCAACTCATACAATAGTTTTTCAGATGATTACAATAACACCACAAAGAAAACAACATTATCATGATCTCATTTAACTCTTGCTATCTGTCCCAAAAATACCATAACTTGCTCCTAAACTCACCTTTGTTCTTCGTGTGGTCTCTTCTTCTCAGGTGCCAACTTATTTCATCTCTTTCTTGACCTTGGCTCTCTCCACCTTTCACATAATTCTCCCCTTTTATGCTTGGTGATGGTAGTTCAACCATTAAAATGTAATTGAATAGATTTCCTACCATGTGTCACTTCCCTATTACTAAGTCTATACAGTCGTTTCAGGTGACTGTTGAAATTCATCAGGCTGTCGGGGGTCGGAGTTCAGTCATGTCTCTTTTCGCTTTCACATTCTCTAATACCAAGGTAAGTAGGTAGGTCAGAAGCTCGAAGTTTTACCTGAGTAACTTGGTCTGGCGTCCGGTTTCGGTTGCAACCCTTTCCCTTTACCTCTTTTCTGTCGGCAGGTTGCTCTTCTACCATTGGCCTGACAAACTCCTATAGCGTTGAGGTTTGGGCAGGCTCCTTACCTCGTGTCAACCTTCGTTTGATGAATAGCGCATCAATGAAGGGGTAAAAGACCCCTTCGACGGTCAGGGTTCAAGTTGTCGAATGACATCCGAGCTAAAAGACCCCTTTGATGTCAGGGTTCAAATGTCGAATGACATCCGAGTTCCGTGACCTTTGAGGTTATTGGGTATTCGGATCTCTGACCTCAATTAGGGGCTGTCGGAGTAGTGGAGTTCGGAGGAAATCCATTTCTTATCTCTTTAGTTGTTAACAATCATCCACATTCTTAAAAGTCTAAATGCTTTCTATATTTTTTGAGGTAGTGGCTTGGTGGGGGTTCTCATGCCTCAAGACTTCCTTTCGCCCAAGGTTATGTGATTACGAGAAAACCCGAAAACCCAATTTCCTTTACCCTTGTCGAAGTTTAGGAAAACCTTTTAACTTTAGACTTTCTCAACTTAACTCATAGGCTTCAAACTTTGATCAATTTCACTTTAGACTTTGCCTTGGCTTATTCAAATTTTCTAATATTCTTCCTGCAAACACATCAAAACTTTAAATAAAAAAAAACAACAACAACTAAAATTTTTTTTTGGGCGATGCAAGATTGCACAGAAACCTTGGATGCTCCTACATCAAACACCCTGAGTAGAAAAATGTTCTATGAGATGGAAACACAGAAAGAGATAGTGCATGGGATGGTAATCCCACATTTGTCCTTGATCCAAATTTTCTCTATGTCTCCTTGGACTTTGAAATTTCTTCCCTTTTGCTCTTCCTCTCCATCCTCAACACACAAGTCACCTCTACTTTTCTTGCTCTACAAGTATGAGTCATGGCCTTCATGAGAAAATCTGCAACTTCCCAACTGTACCTTGGGATATGTCTTCTCTAAGCCTCCACTCCCCTAGTAATTCATGTTTCATCGTTTGCAATTGTCCCCACCAAAGTGCAACATGTCCTTTAAGTTTCATCTGTTCCAAATTCACTCTTTGTGAATCCAAAATTTCTTCCAAATCAAAGTACTCTCTTAGTTCACCTATCCAATCTATCAACTCATTAGGATTCAGTGCTACAAAAAATTAGAAACCTCCATTCAGTTACCTTTCCTAATCTTGGCAAGTGCTCTTAGGAATTATTCTTCCCCAACATCTACTAGTTGTTCATTTTCTCAGTCATATTCATCAACCTCACTTTCTTTACCACTTGTGTGGTCTTTTGCATTACCAGGATCTCTTCTCAAACTAGTTTTTAAATTTCTTAATTCATTTTGAATCTCAACACAAAGTTGTTCAAATATCTCTTCTAATCTAGGATTTCTTCTTCTTGAGGGCATCTTATTCAATGTCTCACAATTACTCAAACACTATCTCTATCCTTTATCCACACACTATGGAAATAAAACTCACCTTCACAAGTTCCAACATCCCTCTTTGCTCTCTGTAACTATAGGACTCCTCTTCACACCTGCAATACAACTCTTGAGCCCTTAGGAATACCCGTCACTGCACCTTCAACAACTCAACAATGATCAACACTTTCCACAACAAGACCAACCTTGATCTAATACCATTTGATGCAGTCTAGGCAAGGGCGTTTGTCAAACTGCCTCACCAAGAAGCCACACAACAATAACAAATTGATCTTTATTTCAATTCTCATGTGAAAATTCTTCAATTACAAGAAAAAAACCATTCACTTACAATCAAAATAATGGTATGAACTCAAACAAGTCTTTCAAATAATTACAATAAGGTCAGGAAGAAAACAACATTATCATGATCTCATTTAATTGCGTTATCATTTGCCTCAAAAATCCTAGAACTTGCTCCCAAACTCACCTTTGTTCTTCACGTGGTCTCTTTTTCTCATGTGTCAACTTGTTTCATCTCTTTCTTCACCTTGGATCCCTCCACCTTTTAACATAATTCTTCCCTTTTATGCTTGGTGATTGTAGTTCAAATGTTAAAATGCAGTTGCACAATTTTCTTTCCACGTGTCACTTCCCTATTGCTTAGTCCGTGCAATCATTTCCTCTAATTGTTGAAATTTATAAAGCTATAGGGGTTCAGAGTTTGGTCATATCTCTTGTCACTTTCACATTCTCTGGCAACAAGATAAGTAGGTAAGTTAGAAGCCCAAAGTTTGACATGAGTAACTTGGTTGGTAGTTGGGTTTCATTTAGAACCCTTGCCCTCTAGCTCTTTTTTATCAATAGGTTGGAGTTCTACCAATGGCTCAATAAACTCCTATCATGTTGGGGTTTAGATAGGCCTTACCTGTGTCAACCTTCATTCAATAGATAACACATAAATGAAGGGCCAAAAGACCCCTTTGGTGTCAAGTTTTAAGATTTCTACTAACATCTGAGCTCTATGACCTTTGATGTTATTAGGTATTCGGATCTCTAATAACTCAACCCTAATGAGGTGCCATAGGGGTAGTAGAGTTTGGAGGAATTGTGTTCCTCATCTCTTCAGCTGTAAATGATCATATGAAAGGAAGCAAGTTATGTAGAAACACTTCCTAACATCAATCTAAGATGAGGGATGTATAGTTTTAATTATTTTAACAATTACAATATGAGATACACAATAGAGAGATTAATAAAATAATCTCACATGGAAATTATAAATGCCCACAACATAAGATATACGTGGCGAAAACCCTTTTGAGAGAAAAACTCCACACTCCAAAGCTTGCACAATTTATTATCGAATTGATGGTGATAACAACACACTTGCAATGCAAGTTCTTCCAGGAGTATACACAAATGTTTAATTTTGGAGCAATTCTACAAGCATAACAATACTTGCAAATGAACCATACAAACTACTCCCACAAGCATCTTATTTATAGAAAACTACAAGCATAGAGGAAGCTTCATGAGCAAGCAACAAGGGATGGGCGTCCAAATCCACGTGGCACACTTTCCCAACACAGGTTTGACTTCTGTGACACTTGACCAATGGTTCCTTATCCCTCTTACATGCTTGCATACTTGGGCACCCCAAATTTTCCCCAAATAGGTAATGGCAGATGCCTTAAAATGTCATAGAATGTGTCAGATATGACAACTCTTACAACTGTAAGAGAATTTGCCATATCAGACTAATAATAGAAGATGCTTCTTCTTACACTCTCTTACAACCTATCATAGGTCAAAATTGGGTGCCCACTTTCCCATGCAAAGATGCTAATCAACACTTGTCTAACCTGTCATAGAATCTGGCTCTTACATGTCATAACTTCATCATACTAATTTGTCAAAGAAGTACAATAAAATTATTAATTGGAATGTTAGAAATTACAAGGTGTATGACACACTTGATCCCAACATTCTCCCACTTATCACATACCTTGCAAGAGTGAAAGAGAAACTAAAAAAAATCATGAATCATCAAGGTTACAACCATTCTATTTCCAACTAAAATTCATTGTGTTCACACACTTCGTGATAGCATCTATAACATTTTCCATGTGACCACAATTCCAAAACACTATATATAATCACCCATCATGCCCAAGCATAAAAGATGAAATCCAAGCCAAGATGACATACTATATGTATCTATTCTCAATATATTACCATAACATGAACCTAGAAGGCCAATTTACTCCAAAAGAGGATTGATTATGCACCACATACTTTGAACTAGGAAAAAAAATGATCACAAATAGTCACTATCATCCAACTAATCCCAACCTCTGATAGACCTTCTACTCATGACATATCCAAACCACATTATAACTCTCATCCATATATGATCCAATATCCTTATCAATATTACCATATCTCATGGTAACAAACACACCAAAATGTGTAGAAAACCTAAAGACCCTCAACACTACAATCTAACAAAAATAGTCCACCACTGACACACATACCCCCTAGGATTCCTATTGTATAAGAAATCAATCAAATAAACACAAATTCTACCCATTAGCACTAACAAAAGGGCATGACTCATGTCAGTAGACCTTGTATTGAAGAAAACACACAATTATCCACAAACTATAACCAACTTGCTACAAAATAGAGCATACTTACATACTATTTTTTTCCCAATCTTTCACCTCTACTCTCTCCTAGCTCTCCCAATTTATCTACATAAGGAAATATGATCGTGCACTTTACTAGAAGACTATCTCAAATCATCACTAAGTTTCTAACTATAGAACCAAGAACTCCACATAACATCATAGTTTTTATATTCATCATAGAAGATTATCTATCTTCAAAAGATAGATTTACTCCCAAGAGAACCTATATCATGAAAATATTATATTTAAGGAAAAATATAGATCCCTCCATGGCATAGTGTCAAATCATTTCCAAAAATCTCATTGAGCATTACCCAAATATATCCATGATATTGTGATAAAAATATCCTAATCGAAGATCATTCATGCCCCCCACACAATCAAATAACTCAATTGCAACATTAAGATCTCCCAAAGGGAAAATTATAGCCATGATATCCAAAAGAAGATAACCTCTATAAGTTTAAAGAAAAAAAATTCCAGTGATCCAAAGTACTCTTATAGGAATTCCACAAACATCCCACATAACTACAACATATATATTATCTATGCATTCTATGGGTATAAAAGACCTAAAAACTACACAAATCAGTGATCTCAAGGTTGAACAACATGGATCCACTAAATTATGTAGACCTAAAAGAAATAAAATTCAACTCAAAATCAATAATAAGTAAACTAAAGAAACATGAGACAATATATGTGGATCCAATTTGCCACAAACACACAATGGAAGAACCTTAATTCAAGAACCCATAATGCAAAACTATAAAATTTCAAAGAGAAAAAACATGTACCAACAATTTTAGAGTAAGAAGGATAGAACCAACCTCCTCAAACCATGCATAAATAATGCATAAAAACTTGAAACTAACTTGTATCCAAAAAAAACTCCCATGAGATTCACAATTTAAAAATATTCTCTACATAGATCTACAAAATTGTAGATTTTTGTTAAACGAGAAAAAATGTAAAACCATCCATGTTATAGATATGCATGAAAATTTAATCTACTTATCACCAAAAAGACCCACAATTCTAAAAATAGAAAAATAGTTAAACTAGAACAATGGAATATCACATATAAGCATAAGTATATATTTTAAATAGATAATTTACGAAACCCACATACCTAGTCAACATGAATTTGAAACATGCAAGTAATACCATCCAATAGGAAGAAGAGGTTGCTTAGGAACTCTTGGACACTAAAGAGGACGAAACCATAACTGCCATCATGTACATGCATAAATAGTAACTAGGTGGTTCCATGAGCTTCTAGATCACCCAATGAGTAAGTCCATAAGCCTCATGCATTTAAGGATAATAAATTAGTGCTTGATAACACTAGAGATTAAAACCAAGAACCTAATAGAATCACAAAAAATGATATTCTAGACAATGAAGGCTCTTCCATCTATCCCAAGAGCCAAAACTAGGCAACCAACATGAGCACTCTATTGCATATGAACACATAATGAGAAAAAATAGTGACCATGCAAGAGGATTATTTCATGTCATCAAATAAGAGTTCTAGGGTAGCACCATGTTACATGCAACCAAATAAGAAAATTCATAATGCTTCACCTTGTATGTCCTTCAAGTGCTTGTTGTAACCTAAAAAGAAAGATCATCTGCAAGACTTTCACTCATACAAGGATTAATAATTAGTTGATTCCTTCCTATAAATCCCCTCAACCTTGCTATGGTAAAAAATAAAAAAATAAAGGAATACCTGTAATTGAATCACCATAGATGCATGACATGACTTAGCATGCAAGGACATGCAAGTACATGCAAATCATAGAACCACCATAGCTTTGATATCATATATAAGGAAAATTCCTAGTATGCACCTCTAGTTTAGTAGTATTTTCTATAAAAGATGTTGTCTACAAGTTCACACAACTATATCCATAAAGCAGAATTAGGACACATTTATTTATCACATTAACCTTTAAAGGAAAGCAATATATTTTAGATATTTAAGTAAAATTTCACAACATAATGGAATGTAAATTAACACTTCTAAGAACACGAATAAGAAGAATAGAATTATCATAGATATAAGAGAAAGAACACCAAAAAATATGGTGAAGAACCTAAAAAACCACACCCTCCAATGCAATAGATCAATGTATTATTAAACAACAATAAATATATTATAGTACACTTCTAGGATCTTGTCTTAACATGGAGAATATCATCTTGCTTCTCTACAAGAAATATAATAAAATATCCTTGCAAAGAAAACTCCTCACCTCTCGTCTCCTCTACCTCCAATATATATTCAAATAAATCTAGGAAAACTATAAATAGTTTACCAAAATCATTAGCTAAAACCATGAGTAAATGGTTAACAAGAAAATAAACATTATGACATGTGTCTAAGAGTTACAAACATCGATCTAGAATCTTCAAGATTATTAACTTGGGAGTCCAACTTCACTAGAGGACAAAGCAACCCACTAGAAGATAATATAACTTTGGAAGTCCAAAAAAAAACCAATTTCTTACACACCATGGCAGATGCTTTATTAAACTTCTTACAATATTATAAATACTTCTTACAAATCACAATTAAGGTTAATATTCTTGGTCCACTTTGTAGCTCCCTATAATCATGATCTTACATGCACACTATAATTTTTCATAAGTAATCCCACATTTGAAAATTCCATAAGGACATTAGATGCTCTTAAAACTTCTTACACACATCATTCAAAGGCATACACATGACATAATGATCAAATCAAAAATGAGACTTCTCGTTTCCCAAATTATACATAATAAATAACTACAATAAAATAATTAATTCAAACATTATACTTGCAAGGCGTATTACACACCTAATCCTAATATTTAGAATGAATGTTTGCACTCATTCAAGTATATCAATCCAGTATCAAGACATCACCTTTCAAAGTTGTTATGTTTATGGTTATCACTGTAATAATATTAAATTATAGTTAGTTCAAGTTCATAAAATATGGAACTAAACCTTTACATGAAATAAAAATAAGCATTAAAAAAATGTATTTGTAACATGAAAGAAACAAATGATCGTTAAAAGAGTGGAAAGATTTTTAATGATTTAGCAATAAATATGAGGTTTATGATCAAATATTTCTTAGAGTTAAACATAAAATGATCTTTTTAAATCTTAAAAAATATGTTAAATTAACTCCTTGTTATTGTGGTAATTTTGATATATTAGAAAGAGTGGGAGATATACCATATAAATTTGTTTTACCTCTTCAATTGCGTATAGTTTATTATATTTTTCCATATTAGTTTCATCAATGAATTAGACAATTACAAAATAGAAATAGAATTATAAATGAAGTTAAGATTAAATGGACTTTTATGATGCCAATGTTGCTACATAGGAAAAGGCTAAATATATTTGATATCTAGGAAAAATTAGATTTGATATCTAGAAAATATGTTTATTTGAATTAGTATTTTTACTTATGAACTAGGATGTAGACACTTCATGCTACTTGGGATAGAAACAAAATTACTTGGTGAGAAATTATATAGAACTTTAACCTTGAATGAAAAGAAATACTTTGTAAAGTAACCTCTACAATAAAAGAAAGATTAAAAAAATATTGAACTATTTTATAAAAGGATATTGAATGTTGTAATTAAAACAAATTTAAATTTTAAGATATTGTTATGAAGAGTTATGTTGACTAATAGCAACTTCTAGGAAAATACATAAATATAGCTTTGTACTAGGAATATGGCTCATGGATGAAAGTGTAAGGTAGACAATGGGCATTGGAGCAAGGACATAAGAGGTATGTCTAACTAAGGATATAGGGTATAATCATGATGGTTCTTGGATAGGGCATACAAATAATTATATGGATACTTTTTTCTTACAACAATTAGTCTAAGGCCTTGTCAACTATTCTTGTAAAGGTGATAATTCATTAATCAAGTATCTATAGATACATATCTATTTTTCAATGTATTTCAATAAATATATGAAATATAATAATACTATTGTTTAACTATAACTATACAAAATTTCACTTCAATCATTAAAATAAAATTAATAACTTAAATATAAATTCATTCATACAATATGTGTGCTACAAAATGTAGAATCTAAGAAATTGGTTGATGAAATATTGCTATAATTTAAAGACAACATTAAAAATAATTAACTTTATTTTCTAAATTTTGAATTTTAATAGATACAATTTGAACATAATATATGCAAAAACATAGACTATTCACTTAATTATAAAATTTTAAATCTAATTATTTAGTTTTTTAATAATTTAAAAAACTATATTAATATTTCGTTTGATTATAAAATTTAACATATATTTACTTTAAATTTTTAAAAATTCAAATTTATAAATAATTAAATAGAAAAATTAAATACAAATGAATGTCAAATTCAAATTCACAAAACAATTATATTTGATCATTATCTTGTCCATAATGGATCATTATGGAGACTTTAAAATTCACTTTTGCATTCAATTCATTTTTTTATTAAACTACCTAATAATTTTTTAGATATCATGATGAAACTTTTAAGGTTTGGAAGTTAGTATGATAAAAGAACACATTTAATATAAATAGAGGGCAATGGTCTCACAAATGACAATAAAGAGTGGTCTTTTATTTTTTAACGTAGTCTTTTCATATAATATATTCTATTACATGTGAGTTTACTGAAAATTGTATAATATTTATGAATAAAATAAGTTGTATTTAAATTTTGGCTGTATGTTTTAACTTTTAGTTTTGATTAATGATTTTTTAATTAAACACTGTAATATTTAGTTAGTTGTTTTGATAAAATATTGATAGTTCACTTTATATTTATTATATTTATTGTATAGTATAAATATTTATTGATAATCAATACTGTGTATTTTGATTCAAATACAATTAGTTATAAATTTTTCTTTAGTAAATTTATTTAACTTGTCACTTGATTTATAAAATATTTTATCAAAAAGTATATCTTAAAAAATATTTATTTCTACTTTCTAATGTTTTTAATGTGAGTGGTGTTTTTGTTTTACATATTTGTCATGATGAAGTTTGTATACCCATGTCAATTTTCATTTAGTAATGGATCCATTTTGATTCTTATCTATCTTTATTTACACACTTGCTCATGCATTTGATTTTTCTCATTTTTTATACATATTTTTTCATACATTTCACATTGATTATCTCCATGTCTAAATATTCGTTCCACGGATAGATATTATCATTTTCTTATCCTAGTTCAATCTTACACCCATAAATTTGAACTCTAAAATTTAAAAATTCAAATTCAAATTTTACCAACTCCTACCCATTTCATTACTACCATGAGTCAATTTGGTTCACCTTTCACATGATTATTGTTTTGTTGTATTGGCCTATTTAAAGACATTGATTTGGACATTAGCTCACATCCTATAATAATCCTAGCATCATTTGACTTCCTAGCACTTCAAGGAGCACTTATCATATGAATCTTTTGATTTGGAGCACTAAAAAAGAGTCTAATTTACATCAAAAATCATCCTAGAAGATTCACATGTTTTTTTTATAATTTCCAACATTTGGCACAATTGAAGAGCTAATCATTCTTGAAGGTTAATCTAGAAGAAATTTAACTTAGTGATCCAACAACCTCCCTGATGTATTTCTAAATATCACCAAGCCTTAATAATAGATAAGGGACAAGCTTATAGGAAAACTATCGAGTAGAAGTGAGCATTGCTCAAATTAGATTTGTGGACCACAAGACAAACTTGATCTAGAGAAAACTATTACAATTTTGTATAGGTATACATGCAACATACAAAGTAAGGATGCATTGTTTTCTATATCAAAATAGTTGAACTTGATGTGTTAGGGTTATTCATCCATATTAGTTCTAGAGGTAAGTACTCTTATCCATTGCATTTAATTTCCTAGCCACACATTTAATATTGCTCAATTATCTAGTCCCAATGATTAAATATATTAATCTAAGTTAATTTATGCTAATTATATGCATTTTATTTAATTAGCCTAGATTAACATTTAAGGAAAGGTAAATTTTTAGCAAAATGATCCTATCTTATAACACCTAGGGTTTTTCTTTAGGGTTTATACCTTTATTTTTTATGGTTTCAAATTTATGATTTTTGTTTGCATAATCATTTTCAAATCTTTCTAGGGTTTGGTGCTCATATATATTATTATTTCCTTTCTACATCTTTTATTCTAGGGTTTGTGCTTTATTATGTGATATCACTTTTGCTAATCCTACCCACCCTCAGATTAATCCTTAAGGCTTCATTTAAGATCCAATATGTTTATAATTTTCTAATTTTTCCAATATAAGATTTATTTTCTTTTCTAATATTATATTTTTTATATCATGATATACTCATGATCTTAACTTTCCATTGAGAAAGAGTGCTTATAAATATCACCACCCAAACTAACAACAATGATATCTTTTGATACTAATGTCAAGATTCACTTGGATGAACAAAAATGTTATGATCATGAGACTCATTTGAATAAAGGATAAATCACACATACTAGGAAAACCTTAATTGATGCATTTACTTAAGCATAATCTTCTAGTCAATTAGCACATCTGTTTTATAAGATTTTGGAAGGGTTTCCCTATGAAATAAATATTTTACATGATATTGAACATTTATTGTCTCCCTCTAAATGTGCATCTATTCATCCATCTTCTTCTTATCCAACTTCTACACTTACCTCTACTCCTCTTGTGACCACCATTGTTACCTCTAATATAGAATCTACTACAACCATTCTTGCCTTGACATTTTCAATACGATTTACACCTCAATATGACCTACCTCCCAACCTTACCCCATCCACCATACCATCTTTTATTTGAATCCATTCCCTCTAGTATCCCATTCACATCCCATCATTTTCCTCATATAACTACTAATGTTATGCCATCCATTCATATGTTCCACACTATTCCTCCCTCCCACCCTATGATTGATATTATTCCTCCTTACCAACCCATGGCTCATACAATTTTTCCATCTCACCCCATATGATTAATATTTCCCATAATGCGACCCATCCATCTATAGTTATGGCATCACCCCTTACCTCACAACCTTATTATATCTCCTCCATTATTTCATATACACCCAACAAAACTCTTGTCTCTACTACCACCTTAGATACAATATTACAAGATATATGGCTAATGTTAAGAAAAAAAATAGTAATAAAGAAGAATGATTCTATGGATTATAACCTACCATGTAAAACATACCATTAAAATTTGAGGTGCTAAAATATACATTTCTTGTTGGGTTTGTGGCCCCTAGGTTTTATATGTATAATGTAAAGGGAGACCCAAGTATTCACATATAATATTTTATGGATACTTGCATATAATTTGTATATGGTGGTAAGATCTTGCTCAACTTGTTTCAACAAACCTTAAAGGATTATTTCATTTAATGATTCTATTCATTACCTCTTGGTCCAATAAGATGATTTGATGAATTAGATATCACATTTCTAAAGCACTTTCATATTAATGTGGGTTTTAAAATGATAGTGAATGCACTATTACTAAGAGCACACAACAAAGAAATGATCCTACCAATAATTATGCTAGCCAGTTCCAATATTTGTACATAGTAAACTAAAACTCTAATTTGAACATGAATAGTTACAAATTATGTTTCTTGAATACTGTGTATTTGATTAGATATCGCTCTTTTGGAGATATGTGTAAACACTTGAATAATATTGAGTCTAAACGTGTATCATATATTACATTGAAATAGGGATCACCAACTCAATCATCTTATCCTTACAAGTTTCAAAAACCAAATATTTTTTTGAAGGGTAATGATATGAAGGAAAATGTTAATCAAGCTACTACTATTATATTTTTCCTTGATGTTCCTAATAATTTTACTAAACTACAAGAATCCTTGGATGATGGAATCCAATGATTATTGAGTGCAAATACAATTACTTTTTCTCTAGCACATCTATTAGATCCAAACAAACCTATTTAGAGAACATATAATGATGATACATTTTATCATTTTCATAGATTTAAAGTTCATTATACTCAATCATGCATGGGCCTCAAACACAAGGTGGAAGGGCTCATAAATAACATTATAATTTGTGTTAAAGGTGTCAATGCCATTAAATCCTTTAATTGCACCTACACATCAAATATTTTTTTAATAAACAAATTTCTAGATCATGTGAACAATGTGGAGGCACATGACACTTTAGTACATGAGGATAAAAATAATATGGGTGATGTGTATGTTGGGTATCATCATACATCACATACATTGCCTTTATGTGAGCAATTAACACTATTGTGATATATTTTCCTCTTCCCCCTTCACCAATTATATTTTATGATGTGAAAATACCACAAAATAACTATTTTGGCCCATTGTATGTTCTTGGTAGATAAAAATTCATTAATTAACGAAATAGATCCTAAAAATCAATATAGTATATGCACATAAGATGATTTGGTAGCAAGACATATGGAACCAACATCTTATGCACATTTTGGCATATCATTAAAGATGACAAATGGGTTATTGATTCATACTTTTATATAATACCACCAATCACAAGTGGACTAAGGAAATATCCATGTTATGCCATGATATAACTTATTTTGATAAATTTTCTATTTCAATTGTTAGACCATTTAGGAGTTATACCTTCTATGGTACAATAATGTGTCAAAATTATTCATGAAGGGAGAGTTATCAAGGTTAATAGAGAATAAATTTATATAATTACATTTTGACAAATGACCCAATCTTGTGCAAACTTGTGGTCATTCCTTGATCCTTAACCTATCCCTAGTTACACACATTCTCATGTATTCGACCTTGTCTCATGTATTCTTACACATTTTCCCTTATATTTCACATTTATTACACCTCCATCTAGAAAAAATTCTAGACATTCATTCCATATATACACATGTTATCATTCCCTCATCTTATGCAAATCTTGCACTTGTAGAACTAACTCCTAAAATTCAAAATATTAAATTAAAATTTTGTTGACTATTTCCCATTTCATTCCTTTGACGAATTGACTTGTTGCATGTTTTGCATAATTATTTCTATGTTTAAATATATCCATTTGGAAGCTAATTCACATCCTAGAATCATTCAACTTTCTTGCAATTAAATGAGTAGTCATCATAGAAAAAAATCAATTTGGAGCACTAAATAGGATTTAATTTTCATACATTTACATGCTTGTTTGTTGTTTGGCAACCTTTGTCATTGTCACAAGTTGGGAATTCTAAGGGAGCACGGTCTATGAGAACAATAATCCAACCTCCCCAATATATTTCTAAATACAAATAATCCTTAACGATTAGTGAGGGGTGGACGTCAAGTTGAGCCAAGGAGTAAAAGTATAAGATTTCTCATATCATATTCTTGGAACACTATAGATCCATCCTCATGGAGATGATCAAAATCCGTGAAATTGATCTACAAAAGTATCAATATTCTACAAAAAAATTCAAGTAGCGCACATAATTAAACTATTAGTTTTCTTATATCAAGAAGTATCAAAATCTACACTGCATCAAAATTATTCAAAAAACATCAATTCTAAAACTAAATGCCCTTATTCATCGCATTTAATTTTCTACTTTTAAAATTTAATATTACTTATCACATTAATTAATCTAAATTAATTTATACCAATCATATACATTTTACTTTTCTTCACACTATTGTTAGATATCATTTAAGAATCCGTTAGCATATTGTGAAACATTAGATATTATTATTAAAGATATTATTGTCTACAGTCCCACATGGAAGAGAATCTTAAAAGTTGAAATAGCATGTAGTGAAAATGACGTGTATCTTATTGAGATACATTATTTTCTTTGTTTGTCCTTTTCTGTATTTGCTTTAACTTTATCTTTTGAATTTTAAATGTAAGTGATGGAAACTAAAAATACAGCACTTTAAGAATATTCCAACCCATTATAGACAAAATTGTGCATCACCTTAGAAAAAACAAGGTGGAGTAGCTTGTCAATGACAAGAAAGTCATCATGGCTAAAAAGTGAGATTTATTTAAAAAAAGTGATCTAGAAAATTATTATTATTATATTATAGTTCTATATAGGATTCCACGGAGTGTAATTTTCCTATATCAAAATAGTAGAATATTGAAGTTTCTTTGAAAAATGATTTTTAATAAATTGTAATTATTTTTATATTGTTCGAAAAAATAAAAGATGATAATTGAAAAATATTTAGGAAAAAAATAATTGATAAAATTATGATTAAGTATAATAAGTATAAAAATTGAGATAAAATGTATTTACTATTGAAAATTTTATAATAAAAATTATTATAATATAGTAAACATTAAAAATTGATTTATAATTTTTTTCTTAAATTTTGATGTTCAAAATATCTAAACTTTTGAAATGCAAAAAAAATATTTTTTAAATGGTTTTTAAAACATGAATATAAGTTAATTCTCAATAACCTTGTATAACAAAATTGTACACAATTTATAGTGCATACACAAGAGTTCTAATTTTTTAGAAAAAAAATTGCAGGAAAATACTAAATTATATTATTTTTTTGCTCAAAATAGAAAATAGAAAATAGAAAAGATCTTAACTATAAACTTGATAAGAAAGTTAAGAATAGAAGAAAAAAAAATTGACTTGTCAACATATTGCTTATGTATATCATTAGCGAAGAAAACAAAATGAGTATAACATCAATTAATAGGATTGAAAACACTAAATATATAGAAAATTTGCAGTAATTTAGTATAGGTGCAATTTTTTTTAAGGATTTAAAAAGTCCAATAGTAGTTGTAAATAGAAATGTGAAGATAATTTTATGATTTCATAGTTTTAATTTAATAATACAAATCTTAGTGGAAGAAATAGCATAAGTTAGTTTTTTGGTTGATTGGCAAACAACGATAGATTAACTATTTGTGTGATAGAGAATGAATATTGTTTTGGTGAATAATTTTTTTTTGATAAAAAGGAGGGTAAAAACTTTATTAAATCATAACAACATTACAAAGTCGAGAGAAATAAACCCACCAAGGGCCCAACAAAACCAATAACTAATTCTCACCTAAGAAGCACCTCATATCCTCTGTAACCCACTCCTCAAGAACAGGGACCATGTCATTAGAAAGATTTCCCCAATCATCCACATACCAAGAATCCCTCCTCTTCGTAGCCCATCTAGCTAGCCCATTAGCCACCCTATTCCACTCCAAAGGAATATGGTGAAAACCAATAGATTCCAAAATAGAACACATAGAAATAATTTGTTTGACAACCACAGCTAACTGCCAATTCACATCCTCCAAGTCTCGCTTTTGCAATATATCAATAATAACCTGAGAATCAGACTCACAAACAATCCACTACCACCCAAGTCCAATTGCACACTCAATCACCAAAAGAATAGCACTAGCCTCTATGATATTATTAGTTTGCAAACCGCAATACATGGAAAAGAAAAAAAACCACCACTCCTAGGTTGTCTCTACCAATACCACCAACTCCAGCATGCCCAGGATTGCCCCTAGAAGACCCATCTGTATTGATTTTCAGCTCTCCGAGAGTAGGAGGGCACCAGAAACCAACACGAGAAACCCTCTCACGTCCACGACCCTGATGCTCTCTATTCAAATTTGTCCTATCCCCTTCAGCTAGGCCCAAAGCATTAACCACACCCAAATCCCCAGGATCAACCCATAATAAGTCACACTTTGCAGTCGAGTCTCCTGCAAAACCCAGGATTCTCCTCCAAAGCTACCCAATAAGAAATTTTTTATCCAAGAAAATCTACCTGTTACACTCCAACCAAATATGCCAAACAATCAAACTAGGGCCAATGATCCAGGCAATTTTCAAAAAAGAGGTCTTAGCAGGAGAGGATCCCTATCTCCTCCAATAGTCATCCAAAGAAGAAACATGGCAACATGGTAGGCTCCAAAGATTCCATCAGAGATGCCAAATAGCCTTTTCAAAAGGGAATTGAAAGAAGAGATGCGAGAAATATTCTTCATTCTTACCACACAAAAAACACATGGGGGGACCTTGGAACCCCCTCTTCCAAAGATTCTCCCAAGTTAGACACTTACCTTGAACCACAAGCCAAGAGAAAAAATTACATTTAGGCCAAGCAAATTTATTCTAAACATGCTTCCACCAAGAAACCTCATAGCTCCCAAAAACCTACTTATCCAAAACCTGATAACCAGAAGCAACCAAAAATTTTCCTTTCAGATCAGGGCCCCAAGCTAGCACATCTTTCCCATTAAGAAAATTGAAAACACAATCTGATAGAATCTTAGAAATCTCTTGACGATCCTCCATCACACCACCAGGAGGCCACTCCAAAGGGTCCTTCCACCTAGACACAGAAATTTGACCCAAGGTTTGTTGAGATTTGAAGTCACCTAGCACAAGTCCTGAAGGTGAGAATGAGAAGACATAATGGGAGGGTGACCATCCCAAGAATCATGCCAGAAGAGAGCATCTCGACCACCATTACAAATCCAAAAAATCCCCTGCTTAACAAGCTTGGCACCCCTTTTTAGGGCACCCCAAATCATAGAGCCCTTCCCCTCCACACTCTCCACTACACCCAAATATTTGAAGGTGAGAATTTTATCCCACAACATATGCGGTTGCAATCACCAACACTAATACAACTTAGCAGCCAAATCCTGCCCATTCAAATCAGTTCATTGTAGACCAAGACCACCCTCCTACTTTGGCCTACAAACAACATCCCAATTAACCAAACTCCACTTTCTATGAAGAAAGTTTCCAGACCACAGAAACTACCAAGACAATCTCTCAAAGTCCTTGATGAAGTTGGAAGGAGAAAAAATAACAAAGCACCTATAAAGAGGGAGAGCCTGAACCACTGACTTTAGAAGAGTCACTCTACCCGCTGAAGAAAGCCACCTGCAAGTCCAATGACTAACTAATCTTCAAAATTTTATCAAGGATCTCCTACCAAAACCTTTTAGGGAGTGAACGAATGGCAAGAGGGATTCCAAGATAAATGAAGGGGAGCAATCCAATCTAGAAATAAAGAATACCAGCTATTCTCCTTTGGATAACCTTAGGAGTATGGAAGAAGTAGATGAAGGACTTCCCCTCATTAATGCATTGCCCTAAAGCCATCGAGTAGTTGTCCAACACACTACGCCAATTGATAGCCTCCTCAACCTCTACCTTTCCCATCAAGGCAGTATCATCTACAAACTAAAGATGAGACTAAGGGGGGAATATCATTTGCCCAATTCCAAACCTGAATCAAGCCACTAACTACTCGAGCACGAATAAGCCTCCCCAATCCTTCCGCAAGCAAGATGAACAAGTAGGGAGACAAAGGATCTCCTTGTTTGAGACCTCTAGAAGCACCAAACAACTCAGTGGGTTCACCATTGATAAGCACTGAGAAAGAGAAAGAAGTAACACAAATCTTGACCCATTCAATCTAGTCACCAGTAAAGCCAAAATCTCCAAGCATCTTAAATAAAATGTTCCATTTAACTCGATCATACGCTTTATCCATGTCCAACTTGATAAACATTGATTTTTATTTAGAAGACTCCATAGAGTGAATGGTCTCAGCAGCAATAATAACACCATCCATGATTTGTCTACCAGCCACAAAACCCCCTTGCTCCTCTGAGATTAACCCGCCTAGCTAGGGTTTCAGCCTTTCGGTGATCAACTTAGTAATAATCTTATAAACAACATTACATAAAGCAATTGGCCTAAAAAGATCCAAAGAATTAGCCCCCTCCTTTGGAATGAGAGCTAAAAAAGTTGCATTCAGAGACTTCAACATTTGTTTATTCATGAGGGATTCCTTGTTTTGTGAATTACTATCTTGTAGCTTCATTATCTCTCAAGTTTTATTTGATCCTAAAGCAAGACCAAGGTTAGAATATCTCGCCTATAAGCTCAATATACCAAGCATTCCAAACAATAATTTTTAATTTCATATTCATTTCCTTTATATAATTTCCACAATTATTTGAGAAGCGATGTAAACCTCACACACAATTTCAATGTTTGGTACTAACTATATTTAATACTTTATCTATAAAAAGTAATTTTTTTAGGTGAATATTTCACACATATTTGTAATTATTATGACTAGTCACCTTCAATTTCCTTGAAATTGAGCTATGATTAAAAATTATCTTTGATCATGATATGACCTCATCTAAAATGTATGAAAAAGGTGAATTTATTGATTTCTATTTAAAGATATTTCCTCTCAAAATTTATATATTGTATTGATTATCACATGACCATTCTTGTGTTTGGCATTCTTCTTAGTTCCCTTTATTCATCATCTTTCTTTCTTTCTTCTTATAGTGTTGTGAATTATCAAATGATTTCAAATAGTTATAAGCTATGAAGTACAATCAGAGAGTCATTCCACTTGTCTCTCATATGACATAAGGGATCATTTCTACATTATCCATTTACACCACCTTTTAAACCATGTCATTGACCATGATATCATATCCTATTTCTTGGTTGTTAATGGATATCATACTCTTTTTTTGGTGAAATAAAATTATCATACTCACTAGCAAATAATTTTACCAAGTGATGCAATGCATGGAAAATTTGACAACTATAATAGCCATACCCATTAACTTTGAGTAATTTCATCACAATCTAAAATATATATAAAATAAGTTTAAAAGACTCAAACATAACTTTGTAGGAATTAAAATTAATTGGATTGTAATCCTAAGTAATTTGTGGAATGTCATAATTTGTAATTAATTAATTTTAGAAGTTAAGTAGGATAAGAGATCAAGAACCTTATTGTGTTTGATAGTTTAGGTTGAGCACTTCATGAATCAGGTTTTCAATAATCAATAGATAGTTATTATAAGTTCAAAATAGAGATAACAACCTAATAATGAGTATAAAGAAATTTGTGTTTATTTTTACCAATTATTTAGACCACATCATGATCTATTCATTAAGATAAGAAAATAATGTGAAGATTTACAAGATTGACTCAATATATACTAGCAATTTAGATTCCAAGTGGTGAACATACTAACCAATGAAAATATACACATAATAATAATTAACAGTGATTATTCAAGATTTAACTCTCCAAGGTTGCATCATCTTGAATGTGGATCTCTTTTTTGTTATCTTAATTTTTGATGTATGTATGTGATTACTACCATTTTATTTGACATATTTATTTTCATCAAGCCTAAATATAAAGCATATGTGTAGTACCATATAAAAACATATTAATTATTTATTAAGATTTTATGATTGATAGACATATTAATGTGACTGAATAATTTTACAATTAATATCTGATAGTAATTTAGATTAGCTTTAATTAGTAAGTAATTATGCATATGTTGATTTGATATGTTACATCTCTAATCTTATTACATTAGTTAATTTTTCACTTGAATAAGATTAGACCTATAATAAGTATATCATATTATGATTATTTATAATGACTAATGTTTTTGACTCTAATGGGTTTTAAAGGCATCATCCCTAAATACAAGGGAGGGAATCATGTGGGTAGGCTCTATCATATTTTCATAGCAATATGGGAAAAATATGGGAAAAGAGGTAATGGTATCTAGTGGAATTCATAGTTGATTGATTAGTAGGACCATAGGTGGATTTACTGATATATTCAGTTTTGTATGTTGGTCAAGACATTGTTGTGATATTATTTCTTATGGTAAAAAAATATTTTTTAATATTTATGGTGATTAAGTCCCCTTTTAGATATTATTAGTTGTTTTATGTAATTAATGTATTTATTATTTATTTGATGATATTGTAACTATTATGCATATCAAGAGGTTGAGTAATGGTAAAATATAAATTGTTAATGGTTAAAATGATATATTAGTAGCATAAGATATTATTTTTATGTATAAAGATTACAAAAAAAGGGTTGATAAGGGTTGACTTTAATGATACATTATATGGGTCTTATTGTGGACTAACAATTTTTATCTATTTTAATTAACATTTATTATTATTTTATTTTTTCATCTTTGATCATGTCGGTTAACATATATAGAAAATAATGGATTGTTCAAAAATCTCATTGTAAAATGGAGTGTTAAGCCTAGTAATGGTGGCGGAGAAGCCACCATGCAAGGACTATAAAGATACAATATTATAAAACCATGATTACAAGTAGGAAATAATTGAATAATTTAATAGAAATATGGGTTATCAAACAAATAGAAAATAGCGTGAGAGTATGTGGAATAAGTGTATTATCTTAGAAATACGAATAATTTGAGAGTTTACTAGGCTTTTAGCTTGGAAATTATCATATAGGTTGAGAGTACTATTCAAATGTGTGTGTTTTTTTGTTGAGTTCTATTAGGAATTATATTATTGAGGAAGTCTAGTTATGAAGGTGTCTTCTTTTTTTATTGTGCTTAAAATTTAAGTAGTTTTTTATGAATTTCTAGTTGAAAGAATATATGCATTCTTGGTCTCTTTGGAAAGTGAAAAATATGTGTTTGATCTAGGGTTGAGGAGATAACTAATCTCCAAAGCCCCACATTGTTTACATGAACCATTAGCTATGTAGTTTTTAATTTTGAGTATTGAAAGAAAGAAACAAGTTTTTCCCCTTAGTTTGATTTGTTTGTTGAAATAATTTAGGGGTCATATTGGGGATAATCAAATCCTCTACCTGCCCATAAATATTTATTTGTGATGTAAGGAAAGGGTTGTAACACCCTAAAAACCAAAACATTAGAATTATTGTTAGGTTATTTGTGTTGTACACCTTACAATCCTTGCAAAAATTATAACATGCACTTATGATAACTATTTAGGAACACTTCTCTAGATAATTATTGGATTTATTCTATAATTAAATTTTGTGTTTTGAGATTTAAGATTACATGCATTGCAAGTTTTCTTTAACTTACAACTCAATATTATTTTTAGAGAATCCTATTCTTGGGAGGTGGCTTTTGTTGTTCTAGTTTATTACATGAGTTGGGGCACTAAAGCTGCATTAGTGACTATTAAATTTTGGCCATAAATAGAATGTTGGGCTTGGAGTTAGTATGGAGTATTTTGGAGTAGGTAATTGCTAGTAGAATTATTCTAGGAACCTGGTGGTTGTTTTTTACCTAAATATTTTGCATTATAAATATATTCTAATAGCACATGCTTTTTTTAAGGTGTAAACATTTTTTGAATCAGAACTATGAATTGGTGAGGTCACAAATGGGGGACCTCATCCCCAATATAAACACTCAACAATAACACCCTAGTGGAGTTTGAACCTTGATGACAAGAATAACCAAACCACAAATTAACCATCACACTATGTCACTACAGGCCTAATAGTGCATGCTTGAATCTTATTGTATTTTAATATTATTTTACTATGAATACAATTTGAATAGTGCTATTTTTATTGGGTTTCTTCTTGTAAGGGTTTCCTGAGTTAAATATTGTGTTATTTGTTATTTATTCATTAAATGGTTTTCAATTTTATAACTTTATAGTAAATATTATATAAAAATTAAGTGATTTATCTTATTCATTCATTTGATTTAGTATTAGAGCTTGATCAACTCTTGATCCTATTTCAGAAAGGGAAAGACCCTTATTTATATTCTTTAGTTTTAGTGAGAATTTACAACACAAATAAATCTTATCAAGTTAAAAAAAAATGATAAGAATAGATATTGAAAAAATAATGAAATATATTTTAGACTATGAAAGCTTAAAATGAAATAAATCCTAGTTGTGGTTTGGCTTATTAAAAACCCATAATAATGACTATTGAATACTAAAAAAATGGATAAAAAAGGCTAGGTCAATCATTAGGTTGCATCTTTTAAATTTGTTAATTTTGAATGTCTCTAGAGAGAATACTACTAAAGTCTATGGAAAAAACGGGGCTTTGTATTAGACTAATTCCTTGGTAAAAAACATTTTATAAGGAAAAAATGTATTCTTTGAGGATGTTGGATGGTCATTCAATTATAGAGTGCATTTCAATGTTTCCATTATCCCGGTAAGTTAGTTGGCATATATTGAAGTCAAGATGAATTTAAAAGACAAATGAATAAACTTATTATGTTCCTTTCTATATTTGTGGAATAATATTGTTTATGAAATTATTAGCACCAATGAGGCAAAGATCCATATATTTTGTAAAGGATTATTTGTTAATTAGATGTCACATGAAGGGGAAAAGTAGGAACATGAAAAAAGAAAATCGATTTTGGAGATGACTACAAAGAATCCTCTAATGAAAAATTCAAAGGAGATGTGTCTTTGGCACCATCTATTATGCATGCATGTGAGGATGCATGGGTGATATATTTTTGTGCTTCTGGTGAGAGTAACATTAGCCTTATCATTGATAATTATGTGAATAATATATAATTCAAATATCTTACAAAAATCTAGGGATATTTAATCATTAATTCTTGAGTTTTGAAGTAACCTTTACTATTATGTATGATAAATATATTAATTTGAGTGTATATTTGTGGAACTTAAATGAATATGTTGAGGTTTGGAGTTTTGTTATATAAAGTATATGTTTTAACAATTAGTAATATAGTCATTTAGATATTTTAACTACACAAAATCTCATAATGTTTTAGAAAATTAGAGGGTGTATGTTTTTCATAAAATTGTTAACTTCAATCTCTTTTAATTTGAACCTTGAGATTTGAAGAATTTGATTTTGTATGCACATAGAAGATTTTTATTTATGTTTATGTCAGTTATATAATTCTTGAAATAGGTCATTTGTATGGTAGGAATCATTTTGAATAAAATTTGTGACAATGACGATTGTTAATTTTTCATAAGGAGGCAATTCTATTATAGTTATATTTATGGAATTAGAAATACCTTAAAATAAAATCTAGAGCATTGAGCTAGATGAAAATATTTAACTACATGTATATTCTTGGAGAATAATGAATATTAGCATGGATTATGTGGCCCCAAGCACTCATCTTTATGTTCAAGCATATCCATATCTAGTCATATGAGATAATTTAGTGAGTCATAATAGAAATAGATTAGTGTTTGGGACATCTCTAACATCTTTGAATAGTAAGTAAGTTATGTCTAGAACTATCCACATATAATTTTACTATACCAACTGTAGTTGGAGTGTACTTTTATTTTTTAAACGAGTAATGCCTATATAATAGTTAAACATTCATAGTTTTCTTGTGGTGGCTATACTAGATGGAAAATCATGATCATAGTTATACTATGCACACTTATCCTAAACCATAGCCATGGTTTAAATATTGAAATTATTTTGATATAAGTTTAAATAAATTGTTACCTACATTGGATATTACCCTCTCTCTTTAATTGGTACTCTTACATGAGCTAGCTTATGCATAGAAGGGTCCCACCTAATTTGGGTGGCATATGGGGACCTTGCACAATATTTTGGTTGGAGGAAAAGTTTTTGCACAATTCTCTCTTTTTATTTTGAATATTTTTGAATATTTTTGTATATTCAACATATGTACTTGGTATATATAGTTTGAACTAAAGGTATAAATGATGTTCTTTTAGTTGATTATTTTTATTAAGATTATGATGCTATTTCAATTGATGATTATTTTCATTAATATTAGTAAAGTTGAATCTAATAGGACTAATGATATCTTGGCTTGTAGGTCATAAACATTATAGTTACAATGATATTGATTTGACACAAGTTAATTTTATATCACTTGTATTTGCTGAGAAAGAAATCTAATGAAAATAGTCTTATATCTACTCATTTATACTTAATGTATGATTGAAATAAAATCTTATATTTGATGTATACTCATTATCATTAAATGTACTTTCAATTTTCTATAATTTTTCATTATGTACATAATATATATAGCTTATTGTTGAAAATAATTAATCAAAATACTCAATTTAAAATAAAATCTAGTCTCAATTTCTATTATATTGAATTCACCAAGTTGAAATGTATTCCACTATAAGAAATTATAATATTCTTTTAGTCTAGATAAACAATGATATTATCTTTATTAGTTAGCCAACAAATAATTCTTACCCACTTGATAAATCTATATCCTATGAAACATGAGTGTGATTACAATGGACTTCAAGATTATATATATATATATATATATATATATATATATATATATATATATATTCTTGCAAGTAGGTCAAGTTGTGACATAATGTGATTACTAGTGTGTCCCTATTGTGGGTATTGTGTTAATTATCTAGGAACTTTCCACTAGATAATATAATTATTTAATATGGAAGATTATTTTACCACATAAAATATTATTTATTTTTTAATATAAATGGTATTTTCATAAAATTGTGATTAATATATTTAATTTTAATATAATGTGATTAATATAAATGGAATTTTCATAAAACTATGATTCTATATCAATATTTATTTTATGAAAAGATAATATATTCATAGTTTTACTGTGATGGCTATACTAGATGGAGATCTATAGTAATAAATATATTGTGTTACTTGCCATAAACTTGGCCAAGGTATTGAATAATGAAGTTAAGTTGATATAGGTTCAAATAGAATGTTACCTACATTGGATATTACAATCTTTCTCTTTAATTGGTACTCTTCTATGAGCTAGCTCATGCATAGAAGGGTCCCTCTATTTTGGGTAGAATATGAGGGATCTTGTACATCTTTGTGGTTGGAGGAAAAGTGCTTGCATGATTCTCTCTCCCTCTTTTGGATATTTATGCATACTCAACATATGTATTTAGTATATGTGTTTTGAACTAAAGGTATAAATAATGCTATTTCAATTGATGATTATTTTCATTAAGATTACTAAAGTTGAATCTAGTAGGACTAATGATATCTTGGTTTGTGTGTCCTAAAAATTATAATTACCATGATGGATGATGTATGCATAAGTTAATTTTATATTACTTGTCTTAGATGAGAAATACTTAATGTATACAATCTTATATTCATTCTTTCGTACTTAATGTATGATTGAAACAAAATCTTATATTCTATGTGTACTCATTATTACTGAATTTATTGCTATTTTTATAATTTTTCATTATGTACATAATACAAGTAACTTAATATTGAAAAGAATTGTCAAAATATTTGATTTGAATGAAGTCTAGTCCCAATTTTTGTTATATCAAATTCCTCTTTGAAATGTATTATATTTGTAAGAACTTGTGATATTCTTTTAATCTAGATAAACAATGATATTATCTTGAACTAGTTAGCCAAAAATTTATGTCTTTCTTAATTGATGAATCTATATCGAATGTAACATGAGTATAATCGCACATTGTAATGAACTTAAACATTATAAAAAATACATATAGGTTATTTGAGGAATTCTCTTGTAAGTAGGTCAAGTTATGACATTATATGATCACTAGCATGTCTTTATTATGTGTATTTTGTTCATTATTTAGGAGTTTGCTATTAGATTACATGATTTTTCAATATGATAGACTATTTTACCACATCAAATATTATTTGTTTTTCAATATGAATGATGTATTCATAAAATTTTGATTAATCATTAATATGTGCTTTCTAAAAAGATGGTATATTCATAAAATTTTGATATATAATTAATGATTGTTTTCTTAAAAACAATATATTCATATAATTTGGATTCATGATTAATATTTATTTTCTAAGAGAATAATATATTCATAATATTTTATCACCATTTATTTTCTGAAAGAATAATTTATAAAAATTTAATTCATCATTATTTGTTTTCTTTTAAGCTAAGGATCAGAATCATGTGTCTTTTATGATTAAAAAAGCCAAACTTCTCTGAATGAGAATAAAGCAAATTTGTCGACACAATCTCTTAAATCAAGGGAATTAAAAAATAATATGTAAAAGTATAACAGTTTCACATTGGAAGTGTCTTTTCATGTTGAATGGGAGGAATATCAAGGCAAAGCTAAAGTCATGATCAGCTTTTAGATGGATTTCTTTATTAACCCATCATTTTATATCCATGTGCAGTGGATTGGAATAAAGCCAACTTTATATCCTTCTTTCTTCTCATTATTGACTTTGTAACATTTCATGTTAAAAGAATTCTAAAGATAAAGTTTCTGTAAATCTAAAGGCGATGCTTGCAATTGTGGCTTATCATAAAAAGTTAAGTCAGTAAGATAAGAAACAGAAGGTCAATAAACTGTTTTATATTGGGTTAAAGCTAATAAGATTAGTTATAACAGTTACAGTTGCAGTAATTGACATGCATGAACAGTGTGCAGGCTAATGATCATGATGGAAACAGATTAAATTCTCTTTTAATGTTTATTATCACTACTTTAAAGGAGAAAGATGGAAAGGATAGTAAAAATGGTATAATAAGTCGTTTCATAACAATGGAAATGACAGTAACACTGATACTTTATCATTCTTCCCAGTGAGCTCCCAAAAGTAATGATACAATGCACCAGCAACTCTTGAGAGAAAATGGGAACTTTCAAAAGCCATGACAATATGTAGTAACTGAATCTTAAAAAGTATTGAGGGAAATTGAGACATCTCAAAAGCAATGATAGAATGCATTCTTTGTATTGAGCTGGCTAATTAGATAGATAGGATAGTCAACTAATTAAATAGATAAGTCTTTTTTTTAACTGCAGGAATCGGGTAGTTCTCTTATAAACTGCAGTGTATTTGATAAAAAAAAATTCACGTGATTGGTGACACTGGTATGACACATCCTCCAGTACCACGGGAACGGGGGGAAACTAGACCTCGTGAACTCTTGCCTGCAACAGGATGCTTTAGCCAATCAAACTAGGCCCCCCAGCCCTAAGTAGGTGACTAAATTATGTGTCAAGTTTGATTCTAGTTAATTTTTAATAATTTAAATGTCATGTAAAATATTTACATTTGATAAGAGGTTTTTAGTCTTATATTAAAAATATTTGAGAAGTTCATTGGTTTTTCTCATCATTAGGACAACTTTTTTATTTAAAATTTCATCAAAAGGTGATTTCTATTAATTTTCTTAGTAAAATTATTGGGTATTCATTAAGCCGATTGTAATATCATTTTTACTCTTTCTATATAAGTATTAGTTAGCATTCTCCATCTCATAACTTTCTTTTGTCAAAATGAGATTAAGAGGGACCTTTCCTATGGTCTTGTTATATTTGAGAATGTCTCATTCTTGAGATAGAAGAGGTGATGATTGAACTATTAGAGTAATCTTTTGTTCCTAAGATAGGAGAGATAATGATTGAATTATTAGAGTATTATGATCCTAAAGATTACAACAAAAAAAATCATGTTTCTTAGCCAATGATTTTGGTTAGAATTTAAATAATTGAGAAATTGATGTATCCCAAATCTTTTAATACCAAATGGTGTGGCAAGCTAAATCAATTTTTGTTCTATTTTGGCTATATGGCAACAGAAATGGGCGGGCACATATGAAAAATGATAATCTAAACGAAGGTACCTCTGATATTAACAACATGGTTCTCTACATTGATCGTGTCTCTAAGAAAGGCCTCCTTCAACTCTTCATCAAATAGATTACAAATAATCCATTTAGTAAATATTGTCGAACATATCAACCAATCTTAATCTGGATCAACCTAGATAAATTATAGTCACCACATGACCATATGGAGAGCTCTTTCACCTACATATTTTGTAACATAAAATCAACTATTTGATTGAATCACCTTGGAAATGTGTTGGATAATGTGACATTATCACATGTTTACTTATTTTTTTGGCCTTGTGATACTATTGTGTATTGTGCAAGATTGTTGTTTATATAAATTGTAATATAAAGTTGAAGGTTTGTATTTTAAAGATATTCCTCTTCCTAGAAAATTTATTGTTGTCAATAAGATATTTTAACATAGCTATATATAATATGTCTAATGCTAATTTCCATTTTAAACATAGTTTGCAAAGCTAATTTTTTTGTTGTTGTAAAATAATAACATTTTCTCCTCAAGTTTAAGAGGTGCTCTTGGTTGTAGATTCTTTCATGAAGGAAGAAGAGACATATAATGGATTTAAGATTTAAATATACCCCCCTCCCTAAAGCACAACTAGTTCTCTAAATAATTCAATTTAAAAATCTATTATACTATCTACTCAAAAGAGCAACAATATATTTTCAAGAATAATTTTTTTAAATCTTGGATTATTTAGCAAAAAAGAAGAAGACATGATTAGCTTTGATAGACATGGTAGATGCATATGTGAATATGAAGGGATATTGATTTGAATATCAATCCTTAATGTAGTATCACACACAATCAACTAAGTTGTCCTCAAAATGCCAAATGTTCACATTTGGATTACAAGAGTTTTGTAGCTCCAAGAAAATTTGGATATCCAAATGTATTTTCCTTGTTAGATTATCTCTATATTATATTGAAACCAAGTGAAGGAATCAAGACAAGTCATAATTTGAGATAAGTGTGACTATATTTATGGTGACCCGGGATTATAAATGAGTGTGTGATCAAAGGGGGTTTAGTTGAACACAACCACCTAAAATTTTACTAAAATAAATTATGTATGTTTTGAATAGTTATTTGTCTAAGTGCTTATTTTGATTGCATGATTAATTTTTGTTCAACATTCAAGATTAAGGCATACTTATCATAAAATGTGAAATTTTTCTATGACTATAGTTTTAATGTACTACAATGCTATAATTTAGAACTATACATATGGAGATATTATAAGCAAAGTTTACATATAGAAATATTATAAGTAAAGTTAATGTTGGTAAAACATATTGCTCATATACATATATAAGTTATAAATATGATAGTTTTCATTTGAACCTTATATAGATTGTCTTCTTGTAATTTATCATGTTTCGTTAATTTCACAAGTCAAGATTAACTATGATGTATATATAATCATGTTAATCAACATACTGAATCTTTCTAGTACATAAAAAATCATGAAGAGTTACCATTAGATAGCAATACCATACAAATAAATTATTTCACTACCTTGATTGACTTACAAATGCACACTTATAACCTTTGCTAATAGGACCATTCCACTAAGGCCTAATAAAAAATTTACAAGTATATATCAAGAAATCAAGGGGGAAATCAAACTGAAAGAATCTATTCATTATGAATAACAAAGACCGTCTCAAATATAGATCAACAAACACATATCTACTATACAAATGGATACTCTATTTATAACTCCACTTATCCAAGTGACTTGTTACATCAATCATTTCACCAATAAATGTTTAATGATGACATAGAATAGAAAATACAAGATGTTATAAATGCTTACTTTAGATGATAATATTAATATAACTTGTATCTCATTCTCAATGATTTCATAATTTAAGTATGTGAAAATATATTTGTTTGACATTTGGACCATTGATTCACATAAATAGTTAAATATGATAAGTATATAATAATTTATACCTTAATAAAATAAGATTTGTACCAAGCAAATAACCACGAGTTTACTCAAGAATGTATGAGCTCATGTATTATGATCACTAGAAGAATTATCCCAAAGGTAAAATATTAAATTCCAACTATTGGCTAAGATAAATTCAAGACAAATTTACCTAGCCAAGAATAATGTCATTTCCATTTAATAAAATATAGGAAATAAAATTCCTCATTTTCATCAAGGTATCATAGAATACTTATATATCTAAGCATCTCTTTACACTAATAATTTATTAATAAATAATTAGTGCCAAACTTATCAACATAAATAATCCAACTACAAGTACAAATTTTATCTATCAATGCAATATGGATTAAACCAAATCATGATAGTCATAGCATGTGTAGAATACAAAATACTAATGATAAGTAGTTGCATCAATTGTATGCCTCTATCTTGAGAATGCATTACATTACAAATTGAATAATGAAACAAGAAAAGTGAGAGAGGGAGCATCATGGGAGAGGTTTTCCATGAACGATAGAATTATATGGCTTCCCTATACACACATATAAAGATGGGATCCCACCCTTTGTAGACATGGTCACAAAATTTTACTGCATATGAAGAAATTAAGAACAAGTGCATGAAAAAAATTTTGACTCAAAAAATAATAAAACCCATCACATAAAAATAATTATGGAAAATTTGACACTTAAAACACAAAATACAAGTTGATATCAAAGGTTCACTCTGGGGTTTTTTTTGTTTATTTTTGGTTCTATTTTTTGTTGTAGGTTTTGTCTTTGTGGGTCTACATTTGGCTATATGAATGGCAGCATCTTGGGGTCTGGGGGATCCCCATCCACTTTCTTTTAAAGAGGCTATTGTTATTGGAGATTCTTCCATGTTTGGGCATGTGGATGCAATTAATTTTCTCTTGCATGCACTAGAGGAATCAAGGTTAAATCAACCTCTTGAAGCACGATTAAAATCAAACGGTTGTTTGGAAAGGAGTAAGGATCGCCCGGTGGTGGTGATCAACCCGAATGATGTTGCAGAGGACGTTATGTACTTGGAAGAGCATGCTCTTATCTATAAGTTCATGGGTGTACGTATTTCTTTTCCTTTTTTGGAGTCATGAGCCCATAGAAATTGGAACTCGAAAGGGGATATGGAAATCCTCAGGGAAAATGGTTTTTTCTTTGTAGTGTTTTCCATAAATGCATATTGGAATATGATTTTTGAAGGTGGCCCCTATTTTCACAATCAGGTCAAGCTTTTCATCAAGCCATGGCATTTGGGGTTTGATCCTTCGAAAGAGCTCTCGTAAGAGATTTTTTGGAAGACTGTTGGAAGTTTATCATTTTTTATGTTGTTTGGATGAGCATTGTTGAAATGAACAAGACAACTGAGAGGGGGGTGAATCAATTGTAGAAAATTAAACCTTCAGAACATCAACAGTAATCAAATCCACAAGCATTCATTAAACCTTGACTCTATTAGTATGATTAAACATGAAATACATATAATAGAAACTAAAATCACAACACCATACACAAGAGAACACCAGATTTACATGGAAAACCGAATGAGGGAAAAACCACATTGAGGATTAGCCCACAATATAAGTAATTGCAAAATCGGTACAAAAGGGCTCTTTGCCAGAATAGGACACATTGTCCAAAAGGCTCATAGCCAGGGCTCACTGCCATAGAAAGAAATACAAGAAGATAGAAGAGAAATGCTACACAGATAATAATGCTCAATGCAACAACGAATCCACCACAATTGCTCATACACTTTCACAATCTTGCATGAATGATTTTGGATGCCTTTAGCTCACTACCTTCATGAACCCTAACACTGAAATTTGCACTACTCTACTCAGACTCACATCACACACATCACTCACATCTATCCTGATTCTTACTTCTTTCATGCCTCAACTCACAACAACACCACACTTATTTATATCAACCTTAACCTCAAAAACCTTCTCCAATATCGACAACTAGTCGTTATACATACAAATTCAAAATAGGTTTGCATCTAAACATGAACCCGCAGTGGATAGGAATGAAGGAGACCTACATAAATACTTAATTAGGACCCAAATAGATCCCAACACACCTCAACACACTTTTATAAGCTTGCATGTACTGTTAAACACAAGGTCAGCCAGTACCATTGTTAAACACCATGATCATTAGGTACATGCTTCCTTAAATCAATCTGAAACTTCTAGACAACATAATTCACTTGAACATGATATAGAATAATCCATGAACTAATTAAGATTCATTAAGCACTCCATTCAAGCTCTCACCATACAAATACTTCATCTTGGAACAACCGGTAAACCTTATCCACATGTTGATAAATGAAACTCACTTTGTATTGCACCAAATCAAGTAGAATCTTGAATACAAAAAGATACAAACATTATAAGAAACTTCCCAAATCTACACAACCTAAAGCCAAACAACGAAGAAACGCAGAGAAAATACATTTCTCCCAAGTCATAGAAAACATCACTAAAAAACTATTTCACACACTGGTGAAAATATCTCACACTATACAACAATCCAAAAATCCAAATTTTGAATAAAGCAACCTCTAAAAACCTCGAACAACATATCAGATCCACACATGCATAGGACACACACAGAATAAATGTGGAGCACAATATTGAAGCACACTATGAACACTTGCACAACATAGTTTACTTTGTTTATCAAATTTTCTCAAAAGCACTTGGAAAACTGGGTACTGTAGACATCATCTCAACTCATTACTTCATTCCAACTCATCTTCGTGACTTACAACAAAAAGATAGCTCCATGTATTAATTTCTATTGTTGGGAATAGGATGCCATTTAATTTCAATCTAAACATTATTTCATTTATCTCTCAAGTCTTGGAAAGTGCTCCCCAACACTAGATTAGAAAGAGATTAAATTTGAAATGAAATGAATATGTAAAATAACATTTGTAATTAATTCTAAAAAGATAGAACTTAGGATTCCCATGAAGAGCTCCTACAAAATAGGAACACATGGGGCACCCACATGGAAGGTGGAACTCACCTTAAGTTCAGTTAATTTTTTGGAGAAAGATAACACTTCAGTAATGCATGTAAAGATCGTAGAAGTTAGGGATTGATGTTTACATGCATGAAGTTCAATTCAATTCAGTTCAATTCAATTTAGTTCATTTCAGTTCAGTTATCTTCAGTTGCATGTAGTTAGTTTGAGTTGCATGTTAGTTGACTTTAGTTGACTTGAATTGCATGCTAATGACTTGAGTTGCATGAAAAATAACAGGTGACTACTTATAGTTAATAGGGGATGATCAATCATGCATGATATTTGCATGAATGGTGGAGATATATGTTTCAGTTAACAGATATTGACTTGGACCCACCTTGGGCACCCAAGTTGGCATCTTGGAGTTAACACTTTTGCATGATAAGATATTTTTTAAGGCTGAGTTAAGTGGGCCCATTCCTGGATGCCAACTTTGAAGAGAATCCAACAAGATATATTTGTAATCAATGTTGAGTTAGGACTTCAATTTTGGATGCCCAAATTGATGAAGGACTTGGTTTGACATTGTTTTTCACAGAAGAACTCTAATTGCAAAGAATAGGCATAGGTTTT
>VDFB02139729.1:0-24838 GCA_007258455.2 Sequoia sempervirens | reverse complement strand
AGTCCTCCATGAACACCTTTGAAACATCAAGCCCTCTACAAACACTCCATGTAAACAAGCATGTGACCACACATCCTATACCATCCTTCAACCCTCAAAAATTCTAACAAGAGCTAACTTTCCAACTAGCCAACCTTAGAAAACTACCCATGTGTTTGGTTTTATAGAAACAAGCTCACACAAAACCACCAAGTGGTATTACATAAAACCATGTGATTAATACCATGATCTTGCAAAACCATTAACCCCTCATTAATATTGGTACTAAGTTTTCCCAATATTAAATATCATTCCCATACACAAACCCATATTAAATATTTAAACCAATGTTACATACAACACATAAAGTGGCCCCAAAAATTCTAGACCCATGTGATGCACATATCCCTGGATTCCCTAGGTACACCACATAATAAATAAAATACTATATTATAACATTATGCAAGGTGTGCAATACCTAATTCCTAACATTCTCCCACTTGTTGTATACATTTCATAAGGGGTAAACAAGTAAACTCAAATATGATCAAGGGAAAAATCCCTCTAGCCACATATACCATCAAGAAATAAAAGTGCTCCATGTGACCCATCAATATACCTGCAACAAGAATCAAGGTGACCACCATCTCAAGCACGAATGCTCTCATCCTCCATCATGCCAATGCACAAAGATAAGAAACCATTCAAATAAATGCCACACTATCTATCACAATGAAGCATAATTCCTACCTCCAACTAATATCCCAATACACAAACGCTCAATCCAAAGGTAATAAACATGTATTAATAGATGTCAAGATATAATCACCATAGCTGAAAATAGCACCCACAAAAAATGCTAACACATCCAACTATCTATACCTCAAATGTATACAAATCATAACAAGTGAACCTCATGCCATCAACATATACAACCCATAACATGCAATCAAAAGCTCCAAGTGCCAAACCTATCATATAATAAACATACACATCTAGAAACTCCCATTGCATAGGTAATGTCAAATTTGAAAATGATCAAGGAATCCAAGATCCACCAACAGCATCAAATAGAAGTGTAACCAACATCATGTAGTAGCAAGGAACATCCACAAAGATATGCAAATCATGCAAACCAATACACTGCAATACATCTCTCATCACAAGTCTCCATATCTCTCCCAAGTTCTCTACACCCAAAAAAGGAAAGAGATAAAGTAACATCCACGCCATCATCAAAGAGAAATGAAAAACACATGACCACAAACATAGTAATCACAATAGCTCCACGCAAGATCTCAAATTGAATGTCATATGAATACAAACATCTAAGAAGAACAAGACCAAAGAGAGAACATGTAAATCAAAACCTAAAGCATGTCCTACACACACCTTTAAATGCTAAGTTGTGATAAGTTTGATCTCCTCCATAAAACCTCAAAGAGAATAAAACTATCCACATCTAACCATAACCAAGATGTATACATCTCAAACTAAAAGGAAGGTCAAACCAAATCCATCTCCAAACCAAGGGAATAAGCCCAATAACATCTCTTAAACTCAACATCAATGAATAATCTCACAATGCATAAGGAGATAAACATGACAACATCCCTCAAATGAACCCTTCAGCACTAACTATACAGGAGGGGGACTGAACACTCAGGACCCTAGGTCACGAAGGGTCTAGAATGATTAGCTTCCCTTATCTACCTCATGCTAAGGATTTTTTAAGGAAATTTTAGTGTTTTAGGAGGATGAAAAGGAAGGAAAGATGATATTATCACAATCCCTTTACAAACCTGAAAGGTTTAGGGAATCAGATTAGTGAATTATCGAGCCAAAACTGAGAACCCAATAACTCTTTTCTAGAGGACCCCAATGTAGAAGATGGATGATAGTGTAGTGTATTGGCGTCCCTATCGAGCGTTGGTGTCCATACGAGAAAAGAGTATCGAATAAAGTTAAGAATTAATAGGGAGCTAACTACAATCTAATAAACAATTTTTTATGCGATGATAGAAAACATGAAGGAGCTAAAGTACTGGGAAAGAAAAATACTTTAACTTAAAAAGATAAGTTGACAAGAGTGAAAGGTGGTAGAAAAATGAACTCGCGATTGGTCCAGCCTCCCGCAAGCTCCACACGAATGCGAAACCTACACACAGCAAAACAAGGAAAAATGTTGGGGTTGTTTCAAGGCTTACTGCAGTCAAACCACCGTTTCAGTGTTCCCACCTCCATAGATAGCCTGAATAGCCATGAGATAGAAAATATGATAAAGAAAGTATGGAAAGAAAGAAATGACATGCAATGCTAACAACTATATGACCTACGTAAACCAAATGCCAATGCTAAAATGAAATGGATATCACCTCCCAAATAAGATTCCTAGAGCATGTGAAGGGAGATGTGATCTTGCAAACTTGTAAGTGCAATTGTTTCCACAACAACAAGAGTGAAATCCAGAAGAGTAACACCTTCGAGCTTCAACAATGGAGGATGCTATAAAAAAATGGAGTGTGTAGTAGTGAGTGTGATAAAGAAAACATGTAGAAGTGGAAAGAAGTGTGTAGAAGTTGAAGTGAATGTGAAAGATAGACATTTGAAGGTGAAAGGGAGGGAAGGAAGTCGTTTGAGGTCGGTCAACAGGCATAAGAACATTATACCGCATCACCAATGGAAATTTTTAATTCCCCTACAGATTCCAGAGGTAGGAATCTTGTTAGGCCGGTAGCATGTCGCACAAGCATCTGCACACCACACTAGTGTCCCCAACAAAAATTTTCACACCAACAAGTTACAGAAAGCCACCAAGTGGGTGGAATGTGAATGGATGAAGTGGAAAAGCATCATCAGGTTTAATTTTTCTAAGGTAGGGGATGCAAACGGGGAGTTTGTGAGGGGTGAAAATTCACTCCATTACATTTTTCCCCCACTCTAGCGAGCATATGTGCTACCAAATGTGAGGTAAATTACATCAAAAGAGTTTAGAGAAAGTATACCTGAATTGTCGAAGAAGTAGACTGCAATCTAACCCACCTAAAAGCACAGGAAGAGAAGATGGCTCCACAGGTCCTTTGACCCAAAGAGGGTTGGAAAAAATGTGTCACAGATCCACAGACCTATGGACAGCTAAACAAAAGGCTCTATGGGTCCTTAGAGCTACAGAGTTGAAGAAAAAGATCCCACGGGATGTAAGCACTTCACAGGTCCTCGAACTTGCAAAGGAGGCACCTTGCCTAGGTACTCAGTCCTGAAGGAAGCTAGATGTAAAAGGCTTCATAGATTCTAATGGGCCCTTACAAGTACTCAGTCTTGCAAGGTCAATTGAAAATTAGCTTCATAGGTCACTTGCAAAGCAACATGTTAATCTACAAACAAAACATGTTAGATATCAAAAAGAACCACACAAGAAGACAGGCAGACAGTCACGTAGATAGTCAACAATTGAAGGAAGAGCTTTCAAAGGGGTCCCTTGGGAACCCTTCAATATAAAAGGGGTCCAATCAAGGGACTCTCTATTCAAAAGCGATGGAAAAAGAGAGAATTTTTCTTCAATGATTCTAGCATCAAGGAATTTGAAGGAAAGAATTCTCCCTTGCAAGAGAAAGTATGGATTCTATCTTACGAATCTGAGATGAAAGAAAAACTCATCCATGGATCCATGTTGAAGAATATAATTTTTGAAAAATAGATATTTTCAAGAAGGGATTCATTGGCCACTAAATACCCCTTCTAAAAATTGAAGCAACATGATAGCCCCCCTTAGGATGGTGCATGTTGAATGCAGAGGCATGTGGCATCCTAAGGAGAGAAAAGCGAGAATGACAGTGTTGTTGTGGCCCATAGAACATGACAAGATGTAACCATGGTAATGTTTTCGCACATGTGAGGGACAACACTTAAGCACCACAACATCACAAAGCAAGCAAAGAATAGAGAAAGATAAAAAGAAAGGAGAATCAACAACATAATGAACAAGAGACAGGGGGATCTGATATTTCAGGGTTAAAACTACTCATAAATATAGATAGATAGGTATAATAATATATAAATGAGCAGTCATCAACCCCTACTATATCAGACCATGTGAAGAAAGGTACGTGAAAGCAAAATAAAAATAAAAATTTGGGTCAACATGGAAGGGAGGCCAAAATTCCCCCAACATTTTGGATCATCCCCAATTGTTCAAAATTAAGGCACAACAAAGAGAAGAAGTTTACGACACAAAAAACTCTTGTATCCAAGTACTTATGAGGGTGACAAGGGTCCTCCAGGAACATATAAAAATAAGCATGGGGGAACACAACACACACAAAAATATAATCTATAGATAAAGAAGAGGTGCCCCCTAGTCCTCGTCATCCAAGAGGTCGTCGTTCTCCTAGTCTAGGTCCTCATAAGGGGAGGGCGGATGATCCTACAAGGGAAAAGTATCAAGGGGGGTACCGTCTAACCCTCTTGCAACAAGATCCAAGGAAGAAGGCCCTTCAACATCTTCTCCACTCAGTTCCTATGAGGTGAATGTTAGAGATCTTACAAAGATCGAGCCGATTGAGTCAGGACATCATCTATAGAGTTGAATGTATGCACTTTATAGGAGTGCCATGGGTCAACTCAGTAGATGATGGATTCAGTGCTCGAAATCCACTTTTGGCCTCACCGAAATATTCGAGAGAAGTGACAAACTTTGGGGATGTCAGGGCTACCTCCATCACTAAGGCAGTGCAACCCAACGCATAACCGACCTTCGAAGAAGGTGAACCCTTCTTCCAACCCCTATTGAAAATAGGGTTTCCCTCCATATTTCACTTCATATGAGGATGTGAGATCCCCACAGATGAAGCAGAGGGTGAGGAGGAAGAGGAGAAAACCGTGGAAGACACCACCAAGGTGTTTGACATGTCCACGAGTTTTGAAAAGGGTGGTATATTGGAAAGGGACGTCAAAATGGGAGGCTCAAGTGAAGGAGAAAAGAATAATTGCACCCTCTTCAGGTGAGGATCGTTCACACTTGTAGGGGAGCTGGGAGAAAGATTGAGGTGGAGGGAACTGAAGAAGAAAGAGCGGAATAGGAGGACACAGCAGAAGATGTTGAAGCGGGAGCTGCTAGCTACCCTTCCTTCTACAAGGCGGCTTGCTCAGCAACCAAAGCCTTCCTCCAATGCTTGCACTCATGTGTAAGGTATTTTCTACGACTTCGAGAGCTAGAGACTACAACTTGAGAAGGGATGGAAGACTCTTATTCAACCATTGGAGTATCCATCATAGCCATTTCTGCTAGAGGGAGGGTCTCCTAGACGAGAACAGGAGGAAGAGATGAAGAGGAAGATGTAACAACAAGGGGAGCATGCTCGAGCACCTTAGCGGTGGACCTCTTCCAATTCACTACCTTAGAGGTAAGAACAATAGGAGGTTGTCAAGGCCAAGACATAGAAGATGCTCCAAAGGGACCCTTCCTCTTACCATACAAAATGGGTCGAGGTACTTGTAGAAGAGGGGGACCAACCACACCAAGGCTCCAAGTCACAGAGAGTTGAGAGCAGAGTGCTACCCTAATCTACCTCATGCTAGGAAAGTGTTTTAGTTCAAAGATGGAGAATGAAGAGCACTCTCAAGTGCTTATGTCACTCTACTAACCTGAGAAATTTGATGGGGCTAAACAAGAAGGTTTTTGAAACCAAAACTGTACCTCAAGCAACTCTTTGCCTGAGGACAACAACATAGGTGAAGGAAAATAGCATGACATGTTGGTGTCTCTCTAGGGCACTAGCATCCATACAACCAAAAAGTACAATAGTATACTATAAAGTACAAAAACCAACTAACAGTTTAGCAAGTGGAGTTTAAAGTACTAAATGGAATGATAAATGTAAAAATGAACAAAATAACTAGAAAGATGATGAAGTAGATGACGAAAGCAAAGGTGATGAAGAATAACTCACGAAGAGTCTAGTTTTCCAGCAAGATCCATACAAACATGCACCTACACATAGCCAAGAGAGGAAAAATGTTGGAGCTATATAGGGGTTTTCCTTAGTCAAACCCTCACTTTGGTGTTTCCACCTCCACAGACAACTAGATAGATTAAGAGGAAATACGATAAAGAAGCTAATTGAAAGAAAACCAAACAATATCAATAACACTATGCTACGTAAATCAAGAAACAATATCACCTTCTCAATCAAAGTTCCCTCAAGAAAATAGAGGAGGATGCAAGCTTAATAAGGTCTATGTTGTCGCAACAATGAAGAAGCGGTCCCTCAGGACACCAATTCGCAATTCCAATGGTGGAAAAAGTGCAACAAGATGTGGATAAGATATGTAGGAGCTCAAGAGAAAGATCAAACAAGCATGTGAGAAGCTTGATAATTGCTAAAGAGATCCAACTAGTGTGTCGAATTGTGAAGCAGATGGAGTGAAGGAGAAAGATATGCACTTGAAGAATTTTTAGGAGGGAAAGAGTCATTCTTTGGTTGAATGGAAGGCGTAGAGATGTTACACTTCTTCGCCAATGGAGAACGTAACGTCTCTGTGGATTTTAGAGGTAGGAATCTGTCAGGGATGACAACACGCCACACAGACATTTGTGCATCATGTGCATGTCCTCGACATAAATTCCCCCATCGACGCAAGAGACAAGCACCAAGTGGATGCATTACAGATAGGTGATATGGAATTTCTTAGTTGAGTTTTATTTTTTTAAATTAGAGGGTGTTAAAGGGGAATTTGCAAGAAGGGTGCAAATTCGCTCCTATACATTTTCCCCCCACTTTAGCGAGCATGAATGTCAATGAATTTTTGGTAAAGTAGATTGAAAATTTTAGAAATGTATACATAAATCATTGAGGAAGTAGACCACAATCTAGTGAACTTAGAAGTGTAGGACAGGAAAACGACTCCACATGCACTCTCTTAAGGAGGATTGAACAAAGGACTCTGTAGATCCTCAGAGCTTCAGAGTTGATCAAAGTGCACTAAAGTCCTACAAACCAACAATGGAAAAATCCTATAGGATGTAGGTGCTTCACAGGTCCTTGGACTTGCAAAGAAAGCACCCCCAGGTACTCTCTCCTGAAGAAAGACCAATGTAGGGGACTCTACAAAGTCAGACAGGAAAGCAGCTTCATAGGCGTACTTGCAAAACAACATGTTAATCCGCAAACAAATCATGTTAGAAAACAAAAATCAGCCACGTAGGCAAACAAGCAAGTAGACAGTCACATAGACGGTCAAAAATTGAAGAAGCTTTCAAAGGGGTCCACTCAAGGGATCACACTAAGTTTGAAAGTGCAAGAGTATTTTTTTGCAAATCAATTCAATATCAAGGAATCCTTTTGAAATATTTTCACTTCATCAAGGAATTAGAAAGGAAGAAGGCCCCCTCACAAGGGGAAGTTCAATACTTCTCCCGAAGGAAAAGTGGCTCAATCCTAGGAGGAAAGTTCTCCAAGTTCTTTATTTACAAACCCATGATGAAGGAAAGTTGTTCCGTTAGGGGTCCTTGTTAAGGAATGCAATTTTTTTGAAAAACATTTTAAAGGGATTTTCAATATTAAAATATTTATTGGCCACAAAATGTGTTTTCTAAAAATCAAAGCAACATGATAGCCCCTCCTTAGGATGGTGTGTGTTGAATGCAGAGGCACATGGCATCCTAAGGAGAGAAAAGCAAGAATGAAAAGGTGATGTTGTGGCCTGCGGAACATAGCGAGATGTAATTGTAGTAATCTTGTCGCACACACGAGGGAAAACATCATGAAACAAGCAAAGAAGAGAAAAAGATACCAAGAAAGACAAAAAAATAACATAACACACAAGGGATAGGGGTGATCTGATATTTTGGGGTCAGAGCTACTCATAAATATAGATAAGTATAATAACAATATATAAATGAATTGTCATCAGACCCCTACTATATCAGACCATGTGAAGAATTCACGAGAAGACAAAATTAAAATTAAAAATTGGTTCAACATGAAAGGGAAGCCTAGATTCCCCCAACACTTTGCATCGTCCCTAATTGTAAAAAATCAATATATAGAAAAGAGGAAGAATGATGTAACAAATAGAGGAAGTTTTATGAAACAAAAACACTAATGTATCCAAGCACCTATGAGGGTGACAAGGGTCATCCAAGAACATATAAGACAAGCATGGGGGAAATACAAACACACACACACACACAATCTTCTTCTATAGATAAATAAGTGGTTCCCCCTAGCCCTCATCAAGCAAGAGGTTGTTGGATTCCCAATCTAAGTCATTGTAAGGGGAAGGTGGAAGATCCTACAAGGGTGGAATATCAAGGGGGGAACCCTCTGACCCCCCCATGACAAAATCCAAGGAAGGAGGCCCCTTAAGGTCTCCTCCACTCAGTTCTTGTGGGGTAAACATCAACGACTTCACGAAAATCACTGATAAGGCCAAGACCTCATCCAAAGAATTAAACATGCACTTCACAACAGTTCCATGTGTTAATTCAACAAGCGAGGGATGTAATGCTCAAGATTCATTGCTAGGCTCACTGAGTGACTCGAGAGTAGTGACAAACTTTGAAGACATGGGGGATTCCTCTGTCACAAGCATGGTGCAAGATAATGCAGAACCACCCTTTGAAGAAGGTGAACTCTTCTGACCCCCATTGCTAGTAGGGTTTTCCTCAATCTTTTGCTTTGTTAGATAATGCGATATCCCCACAAATTAAATGGAAGGTGTAGAGGAGGAGGAGAAAACCGTAGTGGACACCACTGAGGTGTTCAGCATGTCCACGGGCTTTAAGAATAATGGGATTTCTAGGAGGGACATCAGAAGAGGCGAATCAACTGATGGAGCAATAAACACTTGCACCCTCTTTGGGTGAGGGTCGTTTATGCTCACAACAGGAGCCAGAAGCATAAACAAAGTTTAAAGAACTAAAGTAAAGGGGACGGAAGAGGAGGATACTACCGAAGGTGTCAGGACAAAAACTACAGACTCCACCTCCTTACTTTGTAGGGTGGCCTGCTCAGTGGCCAGAACCTTTTTATGATGCTTGCACTCACATGCAAGGCAATTCCTACAACTCTAGGAGCTAGAGTCTGAAAGCTAAGATGGAACAGAGGACTCCTAGATGGGAATAGGAGGGAGAGGTTGAGAGGATGATGGAATGACAGCGGGGGGGAGCAGGCTCAAACACCTCAGTGACAAGCCTCTTCCCATTCACTACCTTAAAGATAGGAGCAGTAGGAGGTCATGGAGGCTTAGACATAGAGGAATATCCACATAGACCCATCCCATTACTATATACAGTGGGTCGAGGTCCCATGGGTAAGGTAGGAAGGTCAGATACCTAGACATTAGCTTTTCACCAAGCAGGCACCATCAGAATTCTTATGCAAAAACCAGGAGTACTCACCCAAAGTTCCTCTTCAAGTAGGGAGACAGAGGTGGCACCCTGACAACGAGTGGATTTCTCATTTCCCTTCCAAGAGGAAGAAACAACTTATTGTTTCTCTACCGGGTGAGTCACTTTCAACTATCCTTTGTCCCTATTTTTGTACTTTACATAGTTTTGGTAAAGTAGGTATGTTCTAGGATGGAGCGGAGCAACCAAAGCGGGCCAAAATTTATCCAACTTAGAATAACCCCCACGGGATACTAATGGTTGATATCTAGTGTCATGCACAACATACATGACACCTTCGTGGGAGAGCTTTAAACATTTGTGAATTATGAAAGTGATTTCATTCATGGAAGCTAGCCCCAGGTCCCACTAGGATGGAAAGAATTATGGAGCCATATGGTGCAAGAGAGAGACCATCATGTGTATGTATAATAGATTTCATTTTCTCATATTCTTCCCTCTGTAATGAATTTATCCATAGCGTCTCCTCCATAATAACATTTACTCGGCTCATGGGGTCAACTAGGACTCCTATCACAATTTTCCCAATGAGGCGAGTGAGAATGTATAGAGGAGAAGTCTTATTGTTGAGATGAAAATCTTGTGAGGTGGAAGTCACATTTGGTGAACCAATCGTAGGCTGCGGGGGAGGAGTAGGAGTGAATGAAACAACATTAACATATGTCGAGGGTTTAGGAGAAGCATTGAAAGGGTCAATAATCAAGTTCATAGAGTGGGATGGAAATGGGTCTATGTAAATTTGCAACTCGCTATTTGCCTTTGCTACTAACTTATTTGTATTCTACTTCTTCCCATCAAGACAAATGGTACCTCATCGATGCAATACTGAATCTCATGATGCAGATGCATACAACATTTAGTATCATGCCCGTTAGGACAATGGTACTAAAAAAAAGCATTCCCATCATACCAATTAGGATAAGGTTCCTTCAAAGGCCGAAGATTTTCTAATGTTATAATCTTATCCTTTAATAAATTTTACAAAACAGAAGAACAAGATTCAGCTAACTTTGTAAACTCTCTATTGCACCTGAGGTTGTGATCATTAGTTGAGGCAACTACATTTGCAACAACCTTTTCTTTTCCTAAAATAGACACAATAGACCTTCCCTCAGAATGGGAGCACAAGGAAGACCCCCCAAACTGAATCACCATTTTTTGATACTCTCGCAACGTAGCACATAGATGTGTGAAAGAAGGGTATTTCATTAAGGAAAATCTCTCCTACCAGGCTTGCTACAGGTTTCCTATGAATACCTTTTGTACGTCTAAGTTAGGAAATGGGTATGGGATCTGTGAAAAGAGTGCTTGGTAAAATGCAATAAAATCATTTATCTTTTCATGTTCTCCCCACTTACATTGGATGAGATCCGAGAAGGTCATCTTTACACCAATGTTAGCCTGGAATTGATAGAAAAACTTATTTACAAGCTAATCAAATGAGAATATAGAATTATCAAGCAAGGAACAGTACCACTCAAGTATTGTGTCCTTGAGAGATTGGGGGAAGATTTTTTCCATTAGAGCATCGTGATGACAGAGATTCACATGGCATTAAAATTTGATACATGTGTTTGTGGATCCCCTTTACCACCATACTTCTCAAACCTGGGGATCTCCATTCCCTATAGGAAAGGAGTGTTCAAAATCATCATCGACACTGGGCTATGTTGGAATAAAGGTTGGAAGATAGGTTGGTCGGAGGCCTCGGAAAGGCTCACCAATTGGTTTTGCATCTAACCCATATTATGAAGAAGTGCATTCAAAACAAGGTCAGAAGATGACAAAGGCCTAGTGGAACCTCCCCTAGAACCACTACCACTAAAACCACCTTCGGAGCTACCTCCAGAGCCACCGTCGTGACCATTGCCAAAGCCACCACCATAACCACCTTTGTGACCTTCGTCGGAGCCACCACCATAACCTCCGCCAGAGCCACCATCATCAACACCGTTTGAGCCACCACCATCACCAAAGCCACCACCACTCATCCCACTGGAGCCCTCCCCACAAGGGGTGTAGGAGGGGTGAAACTGAAGCCAAGGGGTATCCTACTCGCCTTGACAGTGTTAGGATTTTGGGAAGCAGAGGAAACACTAATTGAGGGGCCTATTTTTTCCATGCATATAGACGTGGTGGGCATCAAGACACCTGTTTGTCTCTCATAAGCGTCGAGCACCTCCCCTCAGGAAGTACCCAACCTAGTACCATATGAAGGGATGTATGATTTAGTTAGATCAGTGAGGCTGCATAAGAACTATATGCCTATCTGATCTTTACCTAACATGTATCTCACCTCACTAGCAAGTCTAGCAGTTCTCACCATATTCAGTGCTTTCTCTAGATGATTCACGAGTTCTAACAACCTCCTGTCAAGTGCCAAAATATTTTCTGCAGGAATATGCACAATGTCATCCTCATACATGGACAAAGTCATAGGGGATGTCGAGGGAGTGGGTACACAAGTGGTCTCATCATTAAAACCCATCTCTTCTGTAAAGCCTATAGAAAAGCTAGTAGTAAAATTGGAAGTGACCTTCATCTTTTCCATTGGTAGGTGTCGCACACTCCTTCTAACCATGTACCCAGAGGTCATGGACTAGGTTATGTTGCTCATAAAACCTCACAACACTTGAGTTTACCACAATCACCAGGTGCAAGGGGAGAAGTCTTAGACACCAAGGAATGGATATACGTTGTTCACGTCGGGTTCACAAAAATGTAGAAGAAGGGGACCAACCACACCAAGGCTCTAAGTCACAAAGAGTCGAAAGCGGAGGGCTACCCTAATCTACCTCAAGCTAGGAAAGTGTTTTAGGTCAAAGATAGAGAATGAAGAGCACTCTCAAGTGCTTTTGTCAATCTACTAACCTGGGAGATTTGATGGGGCTAAACGTGCAGGTTTTTGAAACTCGAACTATACCTCAAGCAGCTTTCTACCCGAGGACAATAGTTCAGGTTAGGGATGACGAAACAATGTGTTGGTGTCTCTCTAGGGCACTAGCATCCATATGGCCAGAAGTACAAAATTACAGCGCAAAGTGCAAAAACCAACTAACTATCAAGCAAGTAGAGTTTAAAGTACTAAACAGAATGATAAATGGAAAAATGAACAAAATAACTAGAAAGATGATGAAAGAGATGACGAAAGAAAAGGTGATGAAGAATAACTCACGAAGAGTCTAGTTTTCCAGCAAGCTCCACACAAACACGCACCTACATGTAGCCAAGAGAGGAAAAATTTTGGGGCTATATAGGGGTTTGCCTCAATCAAACCCCCACTTTGGTGTTTCCACCTCCACGAATAGCCAAATAGATTGATAGGAAATGTGATAAAGAATTTAATGGAAATAAAACTAAATAATAGCAATAACACTATGCTATGCAAATCAAGAAACAATATCACCTTCTAAATCAAAGTTCCCTCAAGCATGTAGAGGAGGATGCAAGCTTGGTAAGGTCTACATTGCCACAATAATGAAGAAGCGGTCCCTCAGGACACCAAGTTTCAATTCCAATGGTGGAAAAAGTGCAACAAGATATGGAGAAGATGCATAGGAGCTCAAGAGAAAGATCAAACAAGCATGTAGGAAGCTTGAGAATTGCTAAAGATATCCAACTAGTGTTTAAAATTATGAAGTAGATGGAGTGAAGGAGAAATATATGCATTTGAAGAATTTTTAGGAGGGAAAGAGTTGTTCTTGGGTCAACTGGAAGGCATAGAGGTGTTACGCTTTGTCGCTAATGGAGAACATAATGTCTCTGCAGATTCCAGAGGCAGGAATCTATCGGGGATGGTAACGTGCCACATAGACGTTTGTGCATCGCCTGCACATCCCTGACAAAAATTCCCCCACCGACACAAGATGCATGCACCAAGTGGATGCATTGCAGATAGGTGATGTGGAATTTCTTAGTCGGGTTTGATTTTTCTAAAATAGAGGTTGTAAAGGAGGAATTTGCAAGAGGGGTGCAAATTTGCTCCTATACAGTACTATAGGTAAGACATGAAGTTCAAACACTTAACACTTGGCCTTCCGCCAAGTCGGAACCATCAGACTCCCCAAAATATGCATAGGGGAAAAAGTTGAAGGTGTCATAGTTGGACGGGAGGAAGAGGTAGGTGGAATAGCAGAGGAGGAAGAATAAGGTTGAGCAGACTTCTCCTCCTTTTTTCAAGTGGTAGAGGCAGCCTCATGTTGCACCATCATGGAAGCTCTATGTGAAATAGCATAGGGAGGAGGGTAGGTCACTTTTGGTGTTATTCCCCCATTCTTGTACTTCACATAAGTTTGGTACAATAGGTCCATCCTAGGAGGAAGTAGATCAATAGGGGAAAGACAAAAGTGATCAAGTGAGTAGCCCCCACGTGTAATCATCGGTTTGTAACCAGTGTTGTGGACTACATGCACAAAACCATCATGAGAAAACTTTAAGCACTTGTGGACCACCAAGGGGACTGCATTCATGGAAACTATCCAAAGAATGCCTAGTTTCACTCTAAATAATTTGGATCCTGAGATAATATCAAATAGTGCATTCACAGTCCTGGGCCCAACCAGGACTAACAAGGTGATAAAACTGGTGGGAGAGACAAAAAGCCCATCGTGTGTATGTATAGTGCTTCTAGACTCATCATATACATCCTTATGTAAAAAAATTATCAACATGATCTCCTTTATGATGACATTCACCCGACATGTAGGGTCAACAAGAACACTAGTTACAGTGTTCCCATTGATACATGTGGGGATGTACAAGGGAGATGGTTCTCTATTAGCATTCATTGGCAAATCCTATGAGGTGAATGTTATAGCGAGAGATCCGCTCACAGGTTGCATAGATGGGATGGGTAGATGTAGGAAGGAATCCATCTTTACGTATGCTAGAAAAAACTCTCAAAGGAACTCCCAAGAGTTCAGCAATTAGATAGTGACCTATTCAAGGTTTTTCTCTGACATAACGCTTAGGAATTCTTCCAGCTACACCACTAGGGGTCATAGGTTGGGTTGCAAGGCTAGGTGCTCTATAACACATACACCCACAAAACTCCTAGAATACGAGGGAAGAGTCTTTCAGCACCACCAAACGGAACCAAAACAGTTCACATCGGCTTCACCAAAATGTACAAGAGGGGGACCAAACGCTCAGGACCGCAGGTCATGGAGGGTCTAGAATGATCAGTTGCCCTGATCAACCTCACGCTAAGGATTGTTTAAGGAAATTTTAGTGTTTTAGGAGGATGAAAAGGAAGGAAAAATGATATTTTCATTATCCTTCTACAAACTCGAGAGGTTTAGGGAATTAGGTGAGTGAATTCCTGAGCCAAAACTGAGACCCCGACAGCTCTCTACCAAAGGACCCTAGCATAGAAGATAGATAATAGTGTGATGCGCTGGGATCTTGGTCAAGCACTAGCATTTGTATGGATAGAGAGTACAAAATACAATTAAGACTTAACAGGGAACTACAATTTGATAAACAGAGTTTTATGCGATGACAAAAAACATGAAGGAGCTAAAGTAATAGGAAAGAAAAATACTTTAGCTTAAAAAGAGAAGTTCACAAGAGTGAAAGGTGGTAGAAAATAGAAAGTTCATGATTGGTCTAGCCTCCCGCAAGCTCCACACGAACATGAAACTGACACATAGAAAAATGGGGGAAAATGTTGTGGCTATTTCGGGGCTCACCACAGTCAAACCCCCATTTCGGTGTTCCCACCTCCATGGATAGCTAGAATGGCCATGAGATAGAAAATATGATAAAGAAATATGGAAAGAGATCAATGCCATGCAATGCTAAGAACTATATGCTACATAAACCAAATGGCAATGCTAAAATGAAATGGATATCACCTCCCAAACAAGGTGCCATCAAGCATGTGAAGGGAGATGTGAGCTCACAAGCTTGTAAGTGCAATTGTTTCCCGCAACAATGAGAGTGAAATCTAGTAGAGTAACACCTTCGAGCTTCAACAATGGGGGATGTTGTGAAAAAATAGAGTGTGTAGCAGAGAGTGTGATAAAGAAAACATGTAGAAGTGGGAAGAAGTGTGTAGACATTGAAGTGAATGTGAAAGATAGACATTTGAAGGCGAAAGGGAGGGAAGGAAGCCATTTGAGGTCAGTCAAGAGGTGCAGAAACATAACATTGCATCGATAATGGCAAGTTGTAACACCCTGTATATTCCAGAGGCGAGAATCTTATTAGGATGGTAGTGCTCTGTGCAAACGTCCACGCGTTGTGCTAGCGTCCCCTACAAAAATTCCCCCACTGACACTACAAACAGTCGCCAAGTGGGTGGAATGTGAATGGATGAAGTGGAAAAGCATTATCGGATTTAATTTTTCTAAGGTAGGGGATGCAAACAGGGAATTTGCGAGGGGTGAAAATTCACTCCATTACACTAACAAACCATAGCTCAAGATCCATATACATGAGAAGATAAAGCATAAAATATAATGCATCTAAAATTAGTAATGGGAAATACCTCTCAGATGATTAACCACTAAGTATACCAAGAGTGGGGAATGAGAATGCTCCTCCAAGACATCCAAGTCATCATGACTTATCTAAGAACAATCTCCTTGTAGGTCCATGTTGAACTCATGTCCAACCAAGGTGTATGATCCTCAGACTTCCAGCTTAAACCCCATCAATGAATAACCATCTCAACACATGTCTTTAATCCCAAGAGATCTCCTAGCCTCACTTATGTCTCCAAGTATCCATAAGTACCTATAACCAATCAAACCATGCCAAACTCCAAATGCAATATAGCATCATCATGAAGCTCCTAGGAAAATGATCAATATACTCAATACCAAGAGAACCAACCAAGATCAATATCAAATCCCAACTACAGAATTAGAAACACACCATAACATCATGATCTCACATATCCTCAAAAGATCATATGCTCCAATGAACATATCATGTACCTGTATCATGCCAACACTCTAATATGGAATCAAGAGTACATCATGGCATAATAACAAAACCATCCTATCAAAATAAGGATCACATGTCAAATGAAAAATCATGAAACCTCAACCAAAGACTAAATAATTCCTCCATGGAAAACCAAGATGTCAACATCTCCAAATCACATGAAGATAACCATCTCCTACAAATGAAACCAAAGATATCAAAGAACCCTCACTGCATAGAATAAACAAAATCCAAGAGTCCATCCATGACACCAAAAAAACACTGCAGAAGATCATCCACCATCAAATGGTGAATCCACATCATCACCACAAGCTCTCATTGAGCCATGATACTGATCTCTCCATGGAAACATGACAACCATCCTCTAAATGAAGATCCTTCATGGCCCCAACGCAAGAAAGAACTCAACACCGAGATCCCAAAGGGAAGAGTACAAACCATTATCTCCAAACCAAGAAGATACAACATTGCCAAACCATCACTGTCACAAGATCCTACTAAATCATGTTACCAAGCTACCCATGACATTGTGATAACAATCTCCTCAATGAAGATCAACCAAAACCATGATCATCAAGCTAAGAAGATACACCACCACAAACCAAACAAGAATCAATCCAACACCACCAACAAAGAACCTACATAAACAATCATGTCATGTCAAAGTCCCTAAAACACAAGGAACATCCATGACACCATGTTCACCACCAAATGTACCAACAACACAATCCAATTGTGTCACACATGTCTACATCATATAGTCAACTACATAGGTCTCACATCATGATTGTACCTAGTAATACTATCTCTCCTCCTCGACATAACCAAACAAAAAAAAAAAGTGACTAAACCAAGCCACAAAACTAAATCTATAACACTAAAGCATCTATGGGAATAGACAACCCATATCCAAGCCATAAATGCAATATGTAAGTATAGACCTCCTACGACACTGCGCAACTTGTAGATACAACAATGCAACATACAAATCCAATAATATACTAATAACCATGTCAAATGAGAGTAATCAAATATGTACATATGAGAATACAATGACTCCAACATCAAATCACCAAGATCTGAATAGTCATAAGCTCACAAAATCACCATAGTCAAAAGAACCCATAAACAACTCATATGGAAATAATAGAAAATAAGCTATGCCAAAACATCTCCAAACCTGATTTGTTGTGTAGTACTCAGAATAAGCTTTTTGTCGACTATAAGAAGTCCAAAATCTGACTTTGTATGCACAAGTTATGACCTCTCCAAGCTCAAAAGGGGCATCCAACTTACAGCAACATCACTATCAAAACAAAAAAAATCTAGAAAAACCATTGATACAACAACATAGTGCACAAAACCACCTTTCCAACAAGTATAAGAAGTCGCAAAACCGACACCCTGGACAAAATATATGCCACTTGGAAATAAGTTGCACAATTTGGCTATAAAAGCAATGTGGTGGCCACTTTGGGCATCCCACCGGTGGTGGCAACACCGTCCATAGGGATGGTGGACCCACTATAACATTTAAATCGGATTAAATTTGCAATTTAAAAACTTTATACAAGGGAATTTAAAAAAACTTTATAAGAAAAATTTATTTTTAATGGTGGTTTTTAAATTAAATTTTATTAACCCTCGTAGGGGTGGGGCTAGCCCGCTCGACGGGACTTGTCGACAACCGCTGACTGGCAACGCATGAACTAACAGTCATGGACAATCCATAGGGGGGTCTATGAACCCCCCAAAAAAAATTATACTTTTTTTAACTTTTAATTTTAAAATAGGGTTTTAATAAAATTTATTTTCATTGCGGAATTTTTTTAAAAAAACTTTCTACAAAAGTAAACGTCCGTACGGCCTATGACATGGGCAAGGAGGGGAAATTTTTTTCCATTTTTTCATAGTGGTCAAAATAGGCTAAATTTTATGTCAATCTTCATGTCTCGAGCCTTTTTTTATCCAGTGGTGAGATCTATTTTTTCTCAAGGGGTCACCTAAAGAATTTCCCCTATAAAACCTTCATAATGAAACTTAACTAGCACTTGCACCCCAATCAGGTGTAATGCATACACTAATAGGCTTAGAAAAATGTGTGTGACTATTGTTTTTCGGTGTCAGACTAGAGGAGATTTTTCCGGCGTCAGACTGGAGGAGACCCTGGTGGGGTTCCCCCGCCTATCGGCTAATAAAAATATTTTCTATTGTTAATTACTCAAAATAGGGTAAAAGTAACTTAAATATTAGAAGTTATGCTATAATAATTTGATTTTAAGATGTATTTATGACTTTCTGACATTTAATGGTAAAAGCTTCCAAAAATATCAGGTGAAAGCCTCCAAAATCTCACTTATCGTGTAAATGCAAATAAATATTGATTTTTCAATTATATGGAACATTATATTTTCATTTGTAACATTTTTTATCAATTTGATGATAATTTTCTTTTTTTTAATTTGCATTGCTTTATGTTTTAAATTTGTCTAAGTTTATTAATATATTAACTTATGGACAGAAGATAAAATGAGATGAACGATATGCAAGCATTCAAAATGAAATGTCTACGCTACATAAACTAGACTTTGCGTCTACATTATATCACTCTTAACATCAACCATAAAATACTTGACCTTGACTGCTAGTATAAATGATGTTGCAGACGTGCCATGGGGATTGCCTTCAACTCAACCGCCTTCTTTAAAGTAATCCCAAACTCGTTTGCCATGTCCATTTGCTCGCAACTCATTCCGTCTGGAAGTATCCACTCAAATGAATGAAGTAATGACGCCAAAACCAAATTAACCATACAACTTGCTAATGGAAGCCCTGCACAAATTCTTCTCCCCGCTCCGAATGGAATTAGCTCAAAGTTTTGTCCCCTGTAATCTATCTTGCTATTTTCGCCCTCCAAAAATATCTCAGGCAGAAATTCTAAAGGCCTCTTCCAAATTGAAGGGTCCCTCCCAATTGCCCACATGTTCACCATCACCTCGTTGTTTTTGGGTATCTGAAATCCCCCAATCGCACATGAACTCTCAGCTTTGTGGGGGAGGAGCAGAGGCACTGTCGGGTGCAATCGAAATATCTCTTTCACGGCTGCATGGAGATATGGCAAATGACCTACATCAGGTTCTTCCACTTCTCTGTTGCAACCGACAAATTCATCTAATTCTTGTCGAGATCAATTTAATATCTATGGATTGCAAAGGAATTCCACCATGGCCCATTCTATTGTTGTTGTAGTTGTTTCAGCACCGGCAATAAAAAATTCCTGAAAAACATACCACAATTGGGCATCAACCTAATAAATAAAAATTGTATGACAATTTGGTCATTTCAATACTTACAGCTATCAAGGCTCAAACATCAACGAGAGTGAAATCTTCACTTCTCAAATCCAATAGGACATCCAAAAAATCCTTCTTCGAGTCGTTCCGGTCAAAGCTTTCACTTGCTAAAGCGAGTCTCTTCTGTATGAACAAATCCACAAAATCATACACACCCTTGAAATGCTTGGCCATCTGACGGCACACGCCCTGCGAGTCAAGGAACTGGAGAAATGGAAAAAATTCCACCATATTGGGCGTTCCAGAGAATCTCATCATTTCCCAGACAGAATCTTTGAGCCCCCCAGAAGCCAGATTGTGCGGATCGAAGATGCTTGTGTTGAAGATCATGTTTCCTAACAAATTCAGAGACGTGTAGAACACCGTCCGCCTGATATCTACAACCTTTCCTTTGTCCTCATAAATGAGTCGAATTGTATGAAATACCTGATCTCTTCTGAGATGTTGCAGAGCTTCCAGTCTTTTGTGGTTGAAAAGCTCAATAGTTGAAATTCTTCGGAGATTGCGCCAGTGAGCTCCATACTCGCCAGAAATTAGAGAGGACTTGTGATGGGAAAGAGCCTGCGAGTATGAGCTCCATACTCGTCATAAATTCTTCGATGAGTTTCGGCGTAGGAGATCTCGGTGGAATCTCCCCACGTAATAGCCTATCGGCTAATAAGAAAAAAAACCTTTTTCAAACAAAGATTCATAACCCTAGAGTTGCAAAAAATAACCATAAATCTGCAACCCCACAACCCCAAATTTGTAAAAAGTACCTGAACAAAACCCTCATATCTTGCAATGTCTAAGTCATTCTTTCCATGCAAACCCTAGATTCAACTATATACCAGATCTACTCCAACAAGAGTTATATAAACCACAACTATGGCTCTGATACCAAATGAAAGGAAATATGCATCCACCCAAGATAATTTCTATGTTATCCAAATAGAGAAATTATGCAAACAAGTATTTAGAACCCATATACAAAATAATAGACAACATACCATCAAAGATGACACAAGATATACCCTGGGAAAACCCTCAAGAGGAAAAAACTCGACCTCCAAAAGCATCCATCACTCATGTATTATTCAACAATAAACATTACAATACATCTTCAGAGTCCTCCATGAACACCTTTGAAACGCCAAGCCCTCTACAAGCACTCCATGTGAACAAGCATGTAACCACACATCATGTGTCATGTTTCAACCCTCTCAAATGCTAACAAGAGATGACCTACCAACTAGCCAACCTTAGAAAACTACCCATGTGTTTGCTTTTATAGAAACACGCTCGCACAAAACCACCAAGTGGTATTATATAAAACCATGTGACTAATACCATGATCAAGTACAAAACCATTAACCCCTCATTTAATATTGGTAGTAAGTTTTCCCAATGCTAAATATTATTCCCATGTGCAACCCCACATTAAATATTTAGATCAATGTTACATAAAACACATAAAGTGGCCCCAAGAATTCTAGACCCATGTGATGCACATATCCCTAGATTCAATAGGTGCACCACATAATAAATAAAATACTACATTATAACATTATGCTAGGTGTAAAACACCTGATTCCTAACACCTTTGTGTATGCCTATGAAGTATGATCATTTTGTTAATAGCAAATCTAAGAAATCCCACAAGGGTCATCATGTCAAAATTATCTCTTGGTTGTGTGTTCCCCTCCCATGTCCTTAGTTAGTCAAACTCCAAAAATTCAAAAATTAACTATGTGTGGGGTTATCTGAGGTTCTCCCACCTTGTTGAATGCCCAAATTGGTATCTCCATTTTCCATATGGTAAAATTTTGAGCAAAATAGTTAAGTCAAGAAGAAGTGTCAGAGATTTCATTGGTTCCAAGAACGACAAGAACCTTTGATGGTTCTTGATTCTTGATGGACCTCTAACCCTTGACTAAGGTAAGAACAAGAAGAAAGCAAGGACCAAGGAATAAATGGGGAAACATAAGAACCTAAGCAGGAAAGATATGAAAAGGCCCTAAGAATGAATATAAAGGTAGTGAGGTGATGGAGTTTTCCATGGTTCCCAAAACCATGGGAATCTCTAACGAGTTCTCAATTCCTACCCAACCTTTGATGAAGATAAAGAGAAAATTCAAGGTGTGAGGTCATTCAAGGAGATAGGTAAGGCACAAATATAAGTAAAGAAAGAGTCAACAATTTTAATGGTTCCTGGAACTAGTGGAACCTCCAACTAGTTCTTATGAGCCACCCTTTCACATTTTCAAGTCACTTTCTATGACTATTCCCTCTACTACATTAACACCAAGCGACTCCTACAACCTACCCATCCTCACAATGCAACCTTCCATAAATAGACTATTAGTTTTGGCACAATTTTTGGGTGGCTTGTGATGCCCATGCCTTATTAATTGTTTGCAAACATTCTTTTGTCAGAGGGCCACCTCTAGGATGCAATTTCAAATATTCCTTGGTATTTTTTCATGTTTCTTACACTCAATCCCAAGGATCATTAACGCTCACGTATTGCAAGAGTCAGAAGAATAGATTTTGATGCCTCCTAGTGGTTAGATCAAATTTGTAGTAGGCACTTGTCATCTAGGCATTATAGGAGCTTCTCATTAGGGTCTAACTCCCTAGTTATATTAAGGCACGATTTGGATCATTTTTAAAGGGATTGGTTCTTTTGGTGGCAATTGGAGATTACATAGGTATAGGGATTTGTCTGCGGTTTCAATCATGTCATGTACAATTATAGAAGGGCGATGAATTCATGAGACATGCAAAGGATAAAGTGTATTAGTATTGTGCAGAGGATGTCTCCATGTTGTTTGTATTTCTCTATGGAAATCTTCACTATTGTAAAGGTTTTCTCTTGTCACACTCATTGACATGAATGTAATGAACAGTTGATGATGTGATAGAATTCTAAAGTATTGTACGAATTGTAATAATAATTTGTGTATTACATGTAGATTCATGTAGTTTAATTTGGATTACTAAGTATGATCTTTGTGCAATTCTTATAATTTGATGGAATATGTGCCCAGATCGACTCTTTTATATTTCCTTTCAATTTTTTCTTTCCTATTACTTTGACTTTATAGCCCAATGGATAAGGCATCGACCTTTAGTCCACCCAACTAATCTCAAATCATTTAAAGAAAACAAAACATAAATCAGTTGTATAGGAGTAGGAGTGGTATTGTGCATCCATAACCTTGTATCATAACCAAGGATTTATCACGAAGAGATTTGTCAAATGAATCTATATTATGTGGGTTATTCTTGTGCAGTTATATCAGTTATATAAGGGTCTTGGGATAACTAGTTGTATTTGGTTTAGTGACAGTCATTGGGGCCAAGTTGGTAGATTGGGTTTGGCTATTATTAATTCATTGATGTTCATTATATGTGATTTCAATAACTATTAAGGTATACCCCTAGGAATACCCTCTCGATTCTAAGTTGAGCTCAAAGTGTAGGAGATATAACTCACTCTTGTTGATTTGGCCTTCAACCCTCCACAGTTTGTTGATGAGTTGATTTCAGTTGCATGAAGACAACCTTGGACTTATTAGTGAGATTTAGTTCTAGGAATTGAAGTAGTAGTTTTGGTACCAAATACTGTTATTGGTGTGGTTAATATATACACCATGGAAGAGAATTGGGGATTTTTTAAGAACGAGTTAAAGTATCTAAACATATTTTTAAAAATATTTGTAGAAGTTGTTTAAATAATAGTTTATTTGCATGATACTTTGGTTGGGTTATTATAGATCATGATTTAGGCCCATACTATAGTAAATGGACCTGTAGGCCCTTCTTCCCTAGTCTATGTGGTTCATGCCTTCCTTAAACACTATCATTTCATGCCTTTAATATGACATTTCACACAATGTATGAGATATTTATCTTATCCATAATATAATATTTTCCTTTAGAAATTTATATATTAGACTTAGAAAAATAGGATTTCAAAATTATTTATCAACCAATTTATGAAGAGTGTCATGAAAAACTTGAATTATAGCAATAATAATTCATAACTATAGTAATTTCATACTATTGTATGTTATTAAGTATATATCGAGGTTTTAATGGGGTCCCAATTAAAATTAGCAGCATTAGAAGGCAATATCATTTACACTCTTAATCTAGCATTGAGTTGCACCATTGATAAAGCCTAATAATATGAATTGAAGTGGGACATTAGTATAATCCTCATACAAACTACAAAATTTGTAACACCTTGCACCATACCATCAATGAATAGATCAATTGGCCTATCCTCAATGAGTTAAAATGGGTTCCTTCAAGGGGTGACAAAATATTTACTTTATACACGTTTGTGGGTGCTCATTTACTTTGAAATACATTTTCACGTTAGGATTACATGCATCTCAAAGTGGGGGGAAAATTAATGGTGATATCTACATATCCATTACAATTCCCACTTAGTTTTGGACCCATTTTGATTGAATGGCTTAGTACAACTATATATCAACAAATGGCATACTCTTGTACAAAGTTAAGTTCATTACTCGATCCATCATCCCTCCCCATTCACACTCATTCTCATATATTTGGTTTTACCTCATCCATATTTGCGCATTTTCCTATTCATTAGCCCTTATACCCATCCTCAAAATCCCACTTTGGTGTACCTAGTCAATATTTTGGTGTGTAAAATTGCTCTTGCACTACAAGGCTTGAACTAAAACTTTAAAAAGTTAAACTTGAAACTTGTTCCACTAATCTTATGAATTGGCTTGGTACATGTTTACATGATTAATTGTTATATATCAATACATAAAGGAACCTAATTCATAAAATTAATCCTTGACTTTCTAATTTTTACACTTTCATTGCTAACTTCTAAAAGCTCTAGGAACACTTAACTTTGGAGCAATATGAGGAACCTAATTTTGCATCAAATCATTCTAGAGCATTTGCATGACTAAAGAGTGTTCTCTTCATTCATTTTTAAATTGTAGAATTAGGCTAATCAAGGGGATCAACCTAGGAGAACTTTTTACACTCGCAATCCAATAACTTCTCTAAGGTATTTTCATATATCATTAGTCCTTGACATTTATCAAATAATAATAGAGATCATGGCAAAAAAGCGTTGGGATAGGTGGCATACACGTTGTAGTCCTAATGC
>VDFB02139727.1:0-14706 GCA_007258455.2 Sequoia sempervirens | reverse complement strand
TCATCAACACAACTACACTTGCTCCCCCTTAGGTTCTTCTCACCTAAATTTTTTTTCACATTACTCTTCTCCCCCTTTTTCATCAATGATAAAAATCTCTTCTATACAAGCTTTGAACCACATATCTGAACACCTGAACATTTGACTACTCCCCCTAAGTAGCAATCACCACAACATCAATTTGGATCAAAATATGATCATGAAATGCATGGATTGATGCAAATCAATGCATCTTAGTTCTAATTAGGAGGGTTAATCACCCCTAACGTCCCTTTGAGATACTCAAAATCATCCTTAGGAAGCAACTTGGTAAATATGTCTGCAATCTGCTCCTTAGTAGGAACATACTCCAATCTAACTTCATGTTCACTTACTTTCTCTCTCAAAAAGTCAAACCTGTTAGATATATACTTTGTCTTGGAATGCAACACTAGATTCTTAGAAATGTTAATAGCACTTGAGTTATCACAAAATATAACAATAGGCTCATCATACACAACTCTGATATCCTTCAATATCTACTTCATCCACAATACTTGTGTACAATTATTAGCAACAACAATGTATTCTACCTTTGCAGTAGATAAAGAAATAACATTTTGGTTTTTTCTTAACCATGAAATCAACTTCTTTCCCAAGAAAAATGCTCCACCACTAGTACTTTTCTTGTCATTCACATCTCTTTCCCAATTAACATTAGTAAAGGAACTCAAAGTAATATTATCATCTTTAGGATACCATAGGCTAAAATCAACTGTCCCCTTCAAGTATTTAAAAATCCTCTTCACAATAGTCACATGAGATTCTTTAGGATCAACTTGAAATCTAGAAACAATACATACAACATTCATGATATTAGGATTGTTTTGAGTCAAGTAGAGCAATCCACCAATCATTGATTTATATCTAGTCTGATTTTCCTTCAGAGAATCATCATTAGTTGTCAACTTGCATTTGTTCACCATGGGTGTATCAACTGGCTTTGAATTTTCCATACCAAATTTCTTTAACAATTCTTTCACATACTTGGACTGAGATATAAAGATCCCTTTATCTAACTGAGTAATTTGCAATCCCAAGAATAATTTCATCTCTCCAATCATTGAAATCTCAAACTAATTTTGCATCTCATTAGTAAACTTTATGGACAAGTTATCATCTCCTCCAAATATGATATCATCAACAAATACTTCCACAATCAAATCTTTATTATGATCAATCTTGAAATAAAAATTACTATCAACAGTACTTTGTTAAATCCAAGCTTCACCAAGTACTTATCCAATATGGCATACCATTCTCTAGTGGCTTGCTTGAGTCCATACAATGCTGTCTTCAACTAACAAACCATATCTCCCTAATTAGTCAACTAAAATCCATCTGGTTGTTCAACATACACCTCTTTTTCCAACTCACCATTTAGAAAAGTTGACTTGACATCCATCTGATAAACCTTGTATTCTTTGTAAGAAACACAAGTAAGAAACAATCTCACAACTTCAATTCTAGCAATGGGGACAAAGGTTTTTTCAAAATCAATACTTTCCATCTGTGAATATCCCTTACATGCAAATCTCGCTTTGTTTCTAACCACTTCACCTTGCTCATTCAGTTTGTTTCTAAAGACCCATTTAGTTCTGATTACATTTTTATCCTTAGGTCTAGCAACAAGAATCCATGTATCATTCTTTTCAATCTTCTATAGTTCCTCTTTCATTGCTTCCACCCAATGTTCATCTTTTCATATTTCATTCACATTGTTAGGCTCATCCTTTGAAATCAAACAATATTCTTCTAAAATATTTCTCCTTGTCTGAACAAATTTTTTCTTATCACCTATGATCTGATTCTCTAAATGATTCAACCTTACATACCTTAGAGTCTTAGGGAATTCTTCAAGTTTAGGCTCTTCTTATCTCTCTTCTGTTCTTTCACCAATTTTTCCTTCCTCTTGATCTTCTTGATTCACTAGAATGATTTGGACTTGACTTGAAGTATGAACTTGCTTTCCTTGGTTTTTACTATCATTTTGATCATTAGAATCATATCCACGGGTTTTGGATGGTATAGCTATGCCATCATCAACCTTGACATTTTCACTTTCAACCATTTTCTTCAATCTCTTATTGTAACACCGATAGGCCTTTCTTTTAGTAGAATAACCCAAAAATATTCCTTCATCACTCCTAGCATCAAAATTTCCCATATCTTCATCTCTTTTGATATAACACTTGCGTCCAAAGATCTTGTAATATCTAATAGTAGGATTTTGACCAGTCCATATCTCAAAAGGAGTCTTACTAGTATCACCTTTGATTTGTACCTGATTAAGTATGTACACAATAGTACTCATAGCTTCTCTTCAGTAAATATGAGGTACATTTCCTTCCAACATCATAGTTCTAGCAGCATCTAGAACTATTTTTTTCTTCCTTTCCACAACTCCATTTTGCTGAGGAGTCTATGGTGTAGATAATTGTCTTTTTATTCTATGTTCTTCAAAAATAGAATTAAACTCACCATAAGTGAATTCGCCACCTCTACCTAATCTCATACATTTAATCTTCAGACCTGTCTCTATTCCAACCATAGTCATAAAGATCTTGAACTTTTCCAGAGCTTCATATTTCTCCCTTAAGAAAGTAGCCCACATTATTCTTGAATAGTCATCAATAAGCAACATGAATTACCTATATCCTTGTAAACTTCTAGCTCTAGCAGGACCACACAAATCAGTATTCACAAGATCCAACAATCCATTTGAATTTTGTTGTTTGCTCCAAAATAAAATTCTAGTTTTCTTTCCTAATTGGCATTCCTTGCATATGGCATTAGTAGGTTTCATCAACTTAGGAAGATCTCTCATAGCCTTAGTATAACTTAACTTGACAATAATATCAAAGTTAACATGACACATTTTCCTATGCCAAAACCAACTTTCATCAATTTGAGGAATCAAGCAACTTTTACTAGCAGCACTTAGGTGAAAGATATTACCATTTTTTTTTGTACCTAATGCAATCACATTTCCATAAATTTCCCAATATTTTTCACTTACCATCCATGAACTGAAGATTGTATCCCTTATCAACCATCCGTCCAACACTTAAAATATTATGCTTCAAACATTCCACATACAAGAAATCATCAGTATTATGCTTACCATCAAGAGAAATACATCCTCTACCACAGATCACACCAACTTTGTCATCACCAAATCTCACAACACCATCAGATCATATTTTTCCAAACTCACAAACTTACTTTTATCCCCTGTCATATTATGAGAGCAACCACTATCAATTACCCATTCATCTTTCTCTTCAACTCAAGAAGCTAGGTATTTCTCCACATTTGTACAATTATCAAATTCAGTAGACATAGGATTATTTAACTTGATAGAAATAAATACAAATTCATCATCACTTGCATTTCCTTTATCAGATTCATCATCTGTCACACCTTCATCAACAACATAGTAACACTTCTTTTGAAATTTAGGATTTTTATATCTTGGCTTGGAAATTCTTTTAGTACACTTTGATGCAAAATGGCCTATCATATTACAAGAGAAATATTTAATAGGAAACTTCCCCTTATACTTACCTTGTCCTCTAGCTTCTCTTTTCACAATCAGTACTTCAAGCTCTTCTAGCTCTCTTTCTTCTTCATCAAGCTATTTCATTTCATCCTCATACTTGAATGTATTTCTTGATGAACTTTCACCCAACTCATATCTCTATTTATGTCTTCCAAAAGTATTAGCCTTGAATGTAGATTCTACCTTAGGAAGGAAATCACCAAATTCACTCAACTCAAAAGCAATAAGCTTACCAATCAACATATCTTTGGTAACATTTTTCATAGTTTGGAGCTCTTCAATAGCACTAGATTTGACTTTTTAAGAATCAGGCAAGGATCTAAGCACTTTAGCAATAATCTTTTATTTGTCTATCTATCTAATAACACATCTGATACCACACACAAGTTCATTCACTCTTTACGTGAAAGTAATAACATTTTGATCATCACCCATTCTCAACTTTTCATATTTCCCTTTCAGACTTTGTAGCTTAGCAATCTTCACATTAGCATCACCTTCATACAGGGTCTCAAAATTTTTCCAAATCTCCTAAGCTATCTTTAGATCCATCACATTTTTCATCTCAGTATCAGTCAAAGCACTCAACAATGCTTCCTTAGCCTTGATTTTATACTCAACATAAGTACCATTTAGTGGAATAATATACCTATTACTTGTAGTGCTCCAGTATGGTTCACCAATGCATCTCATATGGCGCTCCATTCAAGTCTTCCACAAAGAATAATTTTTTCCATCAAATCTAGGACTACCCTTCTTATAAGTCACCATCCCAAATCACCTCAAGTTATTAAACTTCTTCCAAGAAACTTGCTCTGATACCAATTGTCAGAAACACATGGATAGAAAATTGAGAGGGGGGTGAATCAGTTGTCACAATATTTAAAACTTATTCAACTTCATTAACCTTATTCATAGATTAGATCAATAACCACGAAGCATGAATTAACAACACATCATAAGCACATATAACACCATCATTTTTACATGGAAACTCTATTAGGGGAAAAACCACAGTGGAGGTTAGTCCAAGAGATTATACCCTGTTAAAATTATAAGGAAATATGAATGGGGAATGCACATGCATTCAAGCACACTACCTAGAGCTCACTGCTTAATTACAAAGGAACGCACACTATCTTACAGGAAGGTTTTGATTATATCCACCAGATTTTGAACTGAGAAAGTAGAATTTGTTAATGCTTGATTACAGTTCTAGTTAAGCACATGAACACTTCTTCACTCTTCTTCACACTCTTCTCTAGCTTTGAATGATTTATAACATTATTCACGCACACCACTACATTAAATGATATAAGCAATCACTTATATATATCCACAATAAGAAATTATGTTGCTATAGGTTGGCCACAAAGAAATAATAAAATGAATACAAACTATTGGCCCAAAACAATAAATATTTTTCACACAAATCAACCAAGGTTGGCCACAACATAGTGAAGACCAAAAATAACATCCTCAAATATGAACCACTTCAATTAATTGCTCCTCGAAGATCCACAATTCACTTCAGCACCTTGTCCTCCAAGAACATGAAAAACATGAACACTCAAGAGAAAATATCGAATCGTGAGCACAATGATTAATGCAAAAGTGGAACATAGATAGAACATGATCTAGAAACATCCACAAACATCATGAATCACTAGAGAAGCATCCACAACAACTAAAATTACTAAAATCACGTGATGTTCATTCAGGAACAAAAACTGAAGTAATAGAAAAACTGTTAGAATACAAATCTTCATAACTTGATCAGATCTTCATGCGGATCTCTAAAACTCAATGTGGATAAACTAGATATACTCAAAAAGAAACCCTTTAGTCCAAAACATTTGAACAATAATGTACTAATTTCACTGACAGACTGAACTTCACTTCACCACTAACAACCTATAGCACTTTTTATTACAATTTTCTCAATATCCTCGGCATATACAACTTCTAATGCATTAATGCTAATAGTGTTGACATCAATGACAACCACATATCAGGAAAATAACCACAAAATCCATGATGTATGTTTGATAGGAAAAATTATGTCTCCTTATACTAGCTTGGTCAATTCTTTTATCATAAGAGGCTCAAGCTTGGGGTTTAAAGGCCTCTATTTCTACCTACCTAGTTCTACATTTGGCTCAAGTTCTATAGTATTTTGGGAAATTTTTGGATCAAAACCCTTAAAATCAAAATATTCCCATGTAAATACATCTCAAAAATCTTGACAAAGAGCAATGAAATCTTGCCTATTTGCATGTGAGCAGATTTTACCAACTTTAAGGAAATTACATTTGAAAATTTCAAGCTCTTCATAATGTTATTCTTTGACCTACATGTTGGTCTTATTCTTTTTTAGCTGGTCATCAGTGCTAAAAATGGGTTCCAAGGTGACTAGACCCTTGGGCAGCTTGTTAGTCCTCAACTGGATGATCTGATCATCATATTGTTGCTTGATCTTGTCTTGGTTCACTACTGAAAATTCATCTTCTTGTAGCACAAGGCTCAAAATATTTTCATCACTCTCCAAAACTTTCCAATGAACATTATTGTTAGGAATAGAAGGTCTAATGACTATCTTGACATATTGCTACACGTTTTCCTTCCTAATATCACTTGGGATATCAATCTGAGCCCCTATTGTAGCTAATCTATCTGCATGTTTATTCTGATCCCTAGGAATAGAAACTAGATTAAAAGCATCAAAATCTTCTATCATGTCCCACACCCTATGTTTGTAGGACTTCAAGACATCATTTTTAGTAATATTTAAACCTCTTACTTGATTACAATCAGCTCACTGTTACTATATACTTGCAAGCAGCCAATCCCTCTTTTCCTTGCCCATTTGAAGACTTGAATTAAACCTTCATACTCAGTAGTATTGTTAGTACAAGAGAAAGAAAATCTGAAAGAAAAGTAGTACTTATCACCTTGTGGGGACACAAGCATTGCACCCCCACCAGCTCCATTCTTACTTCTAGAACCATCAAAGAACATTTTCCATACTTCACCTTGTTGTTCCAGCAATTGCTCCATCTTCTTTTCAAGGTTTGGGATCATTGTGTCATGTTCATGCAGCACATAAACACCCAAACCAGTCTCCTCAATGTTATCATTTGGGTTGTCAATGATATTTTTTATTTCCCACTGATTTAAGAGTATGTCTTCTATGCTTTCAGCTTGCAATTCTTGAGTAGTAGCAAACTCATTATCATCAAAAGCAACATAATTAATGTTAACAACACTTGGAATATAAGGTTCAATGTGATATTTAGCAAGTGATTCAGATTTAATGACCAATTTTGTCCCATATTTCATCCTGAATATTATGTGGGATGAATCTAATGACAAATAACCTCCTATTTTGGCAGTGAAGTCTCTTGACAAACATAAGGAAAAATGGGTTGGTAAATCAATGACTGAGATATCTTGAGAGATGGAAAATTTGGGGAAGGCATGTAAAGTAAGGCTTAAACCCTTAATGACACCTACGGTGTTAATGACTGTCCCATCAAGTTGGACTACTCCCTTCTCAAGAGGTTAATATTTCAGTCCTAACTTATCAGCGATTTGTTTGGGCATGAAAAAACTACTTTCTCTTGAATCTACCATGCAATTATGAACTAACTTATCCCCTATTATCAAAGACACATAAAATGGGGGAGGTTTTACATCTTTAATTAGCTTTCTACTATTTCCTTGAGGTGTATTTGTAAGGACAACCTTAACTTGACCTACTCGAACATCACTTGAAACACTTAAATCAGTTAAGGAAGATTGCAACAACTCGTTTCAACCTAGGATAGATAAAGAATCCCAAATTGACATATATACATTCATTTTCTTCATGGATTCAATGATGTTGAAGGGTGTAGCAACATTTAACTTTTGATAGGTCCTTGCAATAGCAGGGTCTGTCTACAAGTGGGTTGATTGGGGTTGCTTCCCAAGATGTCCACCACTGGTGCCTTGTGAATTTCTTTGTAAGATGTGTGTTACATGAGCATTGGAATGGCCAAAAAATTCCTTGTCTTTATTTGTTTCTTGTCCAATCTTGAAAGCCCTCTTCTTGGCTTGGGTGTTGGCTTCTATTGGATAATTTTCATTGTTTATTCCACAAAATTCCTCTCCTTGCCAATTCAAGAGATTTGTCACTTGCAGGGAGATCTAGTTGTTGTGAAGATTCACAATTAGACACATTTTTCACACTTGAAATATTTTGAACCATCAATGCTTGATTGATGACACAATTTGAACATGTAGTTTGATTATGGGCCTAGTTGCAGTGATAACACCACTCATATTCTACTACAAGGTTATTTTGAACAGGTATCATGTCTCTGGTTGCACTGATTGGAATTGGATTATATAGCTGAAATGGCCTTTGATTCATATTTTTCCTTTCCCCTTGAAATTTTCCTTGATATGGTTGTTTGTTAGCTTGAAATGACTGACTTTGACCTTGGTTCTGAGGCTAGTAAGGCTTAAAACCTTGGAATTTCTATTTTTTAATGCTCGCAAGTTCATTTCCAAAAGTCTGAAGTAGACTCTCAATCTTTTGTTGGTTGCTCTTTATCTCTTGTAACTCCTGAGATGGTCCTTGGACAATAATTTCTTGGCTAACAACAGCTAGTAAAGGGGCTATTTGAAGTGTTGGAAAAGCCATAGGAGGCTATATATCAGGGGAAAAGGGCATAGGAGGCCTAGGGGAAATTCTTCTAGCTTGTATGAGGCTATTTTCAACCCTTACAACTATATCATAAGCCACTGGTAATGGTTCCACCCATTGACTGTATAAAAAAAAATCACTATTTAAGGCCCTTAAAAAATAAAGAAATGCATAATCAGCTAGATGCCTTTTGGTTTCTAGAATTATGTCCCATGTTCTTTGGAAACAAAAGTTGAAGTCCATCATTCATTCATGAGGAGCTCTTTTGATATGAGTCAAATGCTCCACTAATGACAAGTTGTCATATTTGTCCTCAAATTGCTTGCACAACACTTCCCCCAACTCATCTCACATTCTAATGGAGTTGACTATTAAACTCCTGAACCATTGGTGTGCCTTTCCTCTAAATGATGTTGCTATCAGCCTCAAAGAGACATTTTCTTGAATTATATGATGCACTAAACACAAATTTGATATGTCTTTGATGTGTTCAATTGGTGTGGTTTGATCTTCACCTGAAAAATATGGAACACTTTTAAGGGAAACCATGGGAATATCATCATGTTGAGCTAATTGTAGCGGGCTACCTCCATCACAAGTGACAAAAACTTGATTCCTTGGAACTGCCATTGGTGGCACCAAGGTTTGATGCCTCATAGGAGGACTTGAAAGTCTTATTATAGGTGAAGTTGAAACATTTTTTCTTGATGAAATGAAAACCTTCTTTGCTAGTCTGCCTCTTCTCCTATGTGGTGTTAGGTGTAAACAATCAAAAGGGATAGAGTTTCCCCTTGTCTGAACCATTTTCATAATTTGTTACAATACTAGTTTACTGCTAATTTCCACATTTAGAGTCGCCAAATATGCTAATATTGACCTCTAAAAGGCTTAAAAATGTTGGTTGCATATTAGAACCAGAAAACACATGTATTTTTATAATCTATCTTGATTAGAACTATACCACCAGGCATGCCAAAAACTTTTAGAGATCCAAATTTACACCCCACTGTCAAGTTGTGAAGAACTCAACAAATTTAGACTAACATGGGACTACTTTAAAGCTATGGGTATCCTATTATGAAAGTATACCTCTAGATTATGGGTTGGATCCCCTTTTGATGTCACCTAAACTAATTATTTCTTGAGGAAAGGGTAAAAAGATACAAGAAAATCAAACTTAACTGAAACTTCAAAGGGTGATACACAAAAAAACTAAAACATGCAAATAGCTTGCACACATTCAAAACAATAACCAAACCTAGTTTACACAACTCATTTTTTGTATGCATTCTTGCATAAGTAATTTATAAGGAGGTTTTTCAGCTAAACTCTTAGAAGGAAATATTTCACAACTAAAACTATTTGCATTTACTAACACAACTTATAACCTGCAACAATACACTTTTCTGCTAAACAGGTGCCTAACAATGAGACAAAACTACAAGGAAAATCTAAATTTCACAAGTAATATGGTCAACCACTAAATGCACATAATAAAAAATTAAATGAGAAGGTAAATATTCAATTTAAATGATTGAAATTACTCGCTGGTATACAAATTTTTTATTGAGTTACAATACTACTCCTGCTAAAAAGTCAACTCTAGAAATCAAGCTATCACTCTATTGGAAAATAAAGAATTTTGCGATGCATCTGGGCATTTCAATTTTGAGTACAAAAATGAACCTCCTTCCATTTGGAAAACAAAACTTAGAAGATGTTTAAGGATTTTGCAAACCTTTAACTCTAGGCCATGGGCGTGACATTCTGCATTCATTTTGTTGGCATAAAATGAAATCCTTTCTCTTTTATAGGGGCAATAACTTCATTTGTGGAAGTTTTGAAAGAAAGCCATGAAGAGGCCATGGCCTATCAATTGTATATTTCCATAGAAATATTTTTGATCTTTATCATTTGAAATATTTTCATGAAACATGGGTTTCATTTTTCCCACATTAATGTTAGATGCTTTACTCTTTTCTATTTCAAGCACAAATAGGGTCATTGAAACCCGTTACCTCCATAGTTGATGTGAGCTTTACTGTGATTTTTTTCTTCTTGAATGGGAAGCACTGAACCCTTTTTATTATTTTGAATGCTTGCTCCTTCATTTTCTAGAAACATTGAACATTTAATGCCACTTACTAGGTGCACTCAATGTCCTTGTTGTGAGTCTTTGACCAAGAAAATTTTTTTGCTAGAATTTTTACTATCCTCCTTCATTTACATCTTGTCCATTTTACAAATTCTTGAGAATTATGAAGACTTTGTTTTTTATCTTTTGCATTCTTGTTATTATTAGCACATTGGCGACTTCATATTTTGAACTCCATGGTCACTATTTTCTCTTCATGACACTGAACTTATCTTTGCTATGAATGTGACTATCCATTGATAATTGTCATTTAATGACCTAAAGCTTTGTGATGATTGTTTTGTACTATTGAAGTCACCAATGTGTTTAACAGTGATTGCATAGTGAGCCCACTTCTCTTGCAATTTAGAAACTTCAATCACATTGCTAGTTCTTCTTCCAATGCTAATATTTTATAACATGCTTAGAAGTGTGAATTATGAACTTAAGAGAAATTTGTTTCCTACCACGGTGATGAAGTGATTTCTTGTAGAACTATCCCTTTAGGACTTTTGACTCTCACATCATAGGTTAGTATTTTCACACATGATTGTGTGGTTGTCTTTTTTCAATGCTTTCAAATGTTCACTTCCTTGTTGTTTTCAATTATGATCATGCACTATTCCACTTGTTCATTGTTGTTTTAAATACATTTTCTTGTAATTTAATTTTGATTAGTTGATATCAAATGGTTGCTTCATTTGAATGTAATATTAATATTTTATTAATATTACTTAGACCCACCAATCCTTTTATTGCTTAATCTTGCTTGAAACACTAGAAATATGTGAGTTCATGGCTCTTTGAGTTCATGGATACTTGTTGTATCTTGACATCATTTTGCAATGAATTTCCGCTTGAAGTGTTTGAACCAAGATTACTTAACCATGCCCTTTGGGTTGTGCTTATTATCTCAATATCAGTGTTCTTTTGCTTTATCTATGTATATATGCTTACAAGGAGTTATCTTCATATCTCTTCAATTAAGTATATCGTGTTTAGTATAATGCTTCTATATGTGCTCATTTTATGAAAGAACTAAGCTTAAAATACTATCTTTTGATGCACGGTGATTGCTACCTTTAATTTCTTTTGACTGCATTGATTTGAAGCTTACTGGGTTTTCCTTGCATCATGACTGCTCCAATCTTCATGATTTATCTCTAAAAATTGCTTGCTACCCCATGAGGTTTGTTACTTAGTCTTCACAATCATCTAGGTCCTTTTGATCTTTATGCAATAAACTAAAACATTATACCCTCCTCATCCCTCAATGTTCATTATGGTTGTCCTTTCATGATATGTAGCACGCATTGTTGTTATCCCCTTATCATGAGATCATTGTTGTTGACCTCTTATCCACCTAAGACTACCCTTTTCCAAATCTTAAAAGTCATTTTCATATTCACTTGGAATTATGACCTTGGCTTCAAAAGTGTTTCACCTTTTGTTCCTTAATGTAAAACATGATGGTTCAGACAGAACTTGATAACTCCATTATTTATTGATGGATGCATAATTAAACTTGATGCATCTATAATTGAACTTGATGCATCTATGCTTCAGTACTCATAAAAATCATTTGCTTCTTTAAAAAAAATTATCTTGAATCCACTTAAGAAGATTGAAAGAGATATCCAACAAGATACTGCTCCTTTTGGGATGATGGCATCTTATTGATTGATTCATTGTGAAAAGATGAAGGGTAACTTTCTTGACATTTCACAATATTTGTTTCATCTTTTGAATCTACTAATGAAATTTGATCAACTGGTGTGATTCCATATTGATTTAATGCATCAAGAATATGTTTATCATTGATTTGATCAAGTTACTCAATTTCCTATCCCTCTGAAACACAAGATGGAAACATGCTAGGCTCAACCCTTGTGGGAGCTTCACATTTTACCTACATGTTGTAAGTAACTGATTTAGAATAGTAACAAAGATTTGTCTCTAAATTTGCACAAGGAACAAACAAGTTAGATAAACAAAGCATATCATAGGTGTGTTTGATTACTCTTTTCTTGATTTCCTGAACACTTATGGTATGTTGTCTATTCTAATGCTTATGTACATTAGATTACATGTTTATGGATGTTCTGCACATATTCTAATTAGTGACCTTTCATTGCTCTAACAACACTCTTTTTTCATATTGAGAAAACCTAGGAGCAATGAGGAGGGCATCAAATGGAAGCAAGACAAGTGAGAGGCTGATCGAGATGATGAAGGACAAGGTCATCGGGATTTTTCATTTCATCAAGCAATTATGGGTCCCTTTTCATTTTATGTGCATTTATTTTTTTTAATCTATAAGACAGGTCTCTTCTATATAAGCATTAGACTAGTCAGTCCCTTAGCTTGTGAGGGAAATTATACACTTATGATCATCAATAAATATTACATTTCCAATACATGTTGGTTCTCTTTCTTATTTGTATGCAATTGCAAAACTAGAATAATGCAATATGTTTTGACAATATTCTTTATGCACATTAATGAAATTTAGCAGATAATGATGTATCTTTTAATTTTTAAATGCAAACACAATAATAAATTACCTGATTTAGCTGGAAGCAAAAATTAGGTAACATTTCCCACTCAACATTAATGACAGATTTTATAGTGTTCCAAACCTCCATTTAGCCATCTCTATATTTCCTGTGTGCACACACAATTCATCTCACATCTTTGCTCCTTATTTTACGTATTTCTTCTTTGTTATTTTCTAGGTCATTGCATTGAATTAGGGTTTAGTACATTGCATCTTGCATTTCATTTATCTTTCCAAATTCTTACTTGGTGGTGAACCCCTTATTAGTTCTATTCAGCCCCTAGAACAACCCTATTGTAAGATCTCTTTCTCCTTTGCATTGAGATCTCAAGGGTTTGTTCTTGAGTGAAAGTTAGTGAAGATTGTCATTCTCAGTCCTAAACCCTAGAAAATAATTATGAGTTTCTACCTTTCATTTTGTTGAACCTACATTTAGAACATCATAATTATAATTTTTATTGCATTATCATACTAGATCTTGTTTTCGTTAACATTGCATTAGGGTTTACATTAGTTATTTGGCATCCTAGGGTTTCTAATCTTCATTAGTGAAAGTTCATATAGCTCTTGCATTTTGCATCCCACTTCACTACATTTCTAGCATTTGAAGCCTCTATTTTAGCATCTATTTTTTGGTTATTTCTGTTTTAGTTTCCAGACTTTCCGTTATAAGCATTTCATTGTTCTTAGCTTACATTGCATTTACATCCAAATTGCATTTAATAGCCCTTGTATGAGTATTTGGTGTCCTATTGCTAATTCTATAGTGAGACAAAGTTCAACACTCATGTCATCCCATGATAACACAATCATTGTGGATCTTGGGTTGTCTAGCTCTTTCACTCCTAGTGTTGACACTAGTACACTAGGTATGGACCATACCATCAACACCTCTTTATCTTCAAGTAGTGTGATGCAAATTGAAACAAGAAAACATAATTAAAATTCATGAAGACTCAGAAAACCTACAACATCAAGTGAAAAATGACAACATTTCAACTAATGCTATCCCTACTATAGACAACATTGTACTGCATTCTTGAAAGTGATAATGGACTTGACCTTGTTGAAAATGTATAGTTCAAATCTTTGGGAAACATCTCACCACAACCATTAGTTTTCCTTTACCCACAAGCAATGTCACAAGTCAAGGAGGAGCTCAAGTTCCTCCTCCCACAATAATTACCTCAATACCTACCTATACCAATCCTCAAGTCATGACAACAATGAAACCAACTAGTAATGTGATTCCTTCCTTGAGAATTTTTGCTAGCATCCCTAGTTCCTTTGTCACATCTCATGTCACATCTCATACCACTTTACCACCTATAAGCATTCCATTCACGGTCCTTCAACACATACACTCCATCACCTTTTTTCTTAATTTCCACCCTATAACACAAGAAATAAGACTCTAACTCAACTCTTCCAAACCATTTCATCGCTTCAAAATTAGATTTCCACCATCAATCAAAATCAAAATGGCCCACCTACATATTATGCCAAAAGTAGTCCATTGTTCTTGGAGATATTGCAAACATTGATGCCACAAGGTTTAGAGGTACCTAGATTTGAGAAATATGGAGGGAAGGGATATCCTTCTAACCATGCTAATGCCTATACTACCTTATGTAGTGAATTTTTCCTTGATGATAAACTATTGGCAAAACTTTTCCCTAGGTCCTTGAAAGATAGCACCTTGTAATGGTTCTCTTCTTTACCAA
>VDFB02139726.1:0-29952 GCA_007258455.2 Sequoia sempervirens | reverse complement strand
TATTGTATATATATACATTTATTTATATATGTATATATATATATGTATTTGAATTTTATTTACATACATGTATATATATGTATATATATTTATATATATATATACACTTTCATGTATAAGTTGTTTGTTTTGGAATGGATTATAAGTTCCATTATGCAATCATTATAATTAAGAAAGAAATTTTTTAATCTCATCTTGAGCTTCTATTTTCATGGATCACCCCTTGACAATGCTCTAGTTTGAGGATGGTAAGCTGAGTTGAAATTCAACTTAGTTCCCAATGTGGCATTCAAGTTCATCCAAAACCTAGAGGTCATCACGTGTCCCTATCAGAAATGATAGTCTCTGGCACTCCATGCAAATGGAAGATCTCTTGGAAAAAATTGTTAGTCAGGGTCAACGATCCATCCTTAAGGTTTCCTAGAATGAAGTGTACAACTTTAGTTAACTTATCAATCATGACCAAGATAACATCATGCGTATTCTTGCTCAACAACAACTCCTATACAAAATCAATACTGATCACTTGCCATTTATACTCAGGTATGTCACGAGGCTACAATAACTCAGTTGGGTATGCATGCTTAGCCTTGACTCACTGGCACTCCAAGCATCTGGCTATGTTCTCCACTACATCCTTCTTGAGTTTAGGCCAAAAGTATAGAGTCTTCATCTCCACAATCATCTTGGATACTATGGGGTGTCCTAAGTAAGGTGCATTGTAAAATTCTTCTAAAAGGTCAACTTTCTCAGCTCTCTACAGTCAAGAATATACATTCTTCTCTAGTATCTCATACCCATCAAACCAATGATCTGAAGGATTTACTGTTAAGGCACTCTTCACTCTCTCATAGTGCTCATCCCCTGGTAGATTTTGAATTACTTGTTGTCTCAAGTTAGACCTTATTGAGATCATGGTTGTCATATGTCTTCATCTACTAAGAGCATCAACCACTCTGTTCTCTTTCCCTTTTATATATTCAATTCTAAAGTCATACTCGCTAATTAATTCCAACCACCTTCTTTGTTGCACATTAAGGTTTAGCTGGGTAAATATGTATCTCAACCCTAAGTGGTTTGTCTTGAGTTCAAACAACTTTCCCAAAAGATAATGCCTCCACATCTGTAAGGCATGTATTATTGTTGCCAATTCCAAATCATGAGGCATGTAGTTCACTTCATGTTGCTTGAGCTTTCTTGACTCATATGCTACCACTTGTCTATCTTGCATTAATACTACTCCAAATGCCTCTCCTAAAGCATCTTTGATTACTATGAATATCCCATTAGGATTAGGGATGGTTAGCACTGGTGTTGTCATGAGCCTCTCCTTCAGGAGTTGGAATGCCTACTTGCATTTCTTAGTCCATTCAAATCATCTTCTTTTCCTTTGGAGCAAGGTAATAGGAGATGCAATTTGGGAGAACCCTTGCAAAAACTTCCCATAGTATCCTACAAGGCCCATGAAGCTACAAACATACAAAACATTTTGAGGCACTGGCCATTCCATGATCACCTTGATCTTCTCAAGGTCTATAGAGACTCCTTTAGTGGAAATGATATGGCCCAAATAGTGCACTCTTCCCCAATAGACTGAACACTTGGACATCTTCCCAAAGAGTTTCCTTTCTCTCAATCACTGGAAAACTATCCTCAAATGTCTATCATGCTCTTCGATAGTCCTTGAGTAGACAACAATGTCATCAATAAAGATCAAAACAAAGTCATCTAAGCAATCTTTGAATACACTATTCATAAGGTTCATAAAGGCTACTAGTACATTAGTTAAACCGAAAGATACCACTATGAACTCATAATGTCCATACTAAGTTCTAAATGTAGTCTTTAGAATATCCTCTTCCTTAATCCTCAATTGATGGTACCTTGACCTGAGATCTATCTTTGGAAAACATCATCGCTCCCTTCATTTGATCAAACAATTCATCAATCCTCAGGAGTGGATCTTGGTTCTTAATGGTAACCTTATTTAACATCTGACATTCTATACATAGACAAATTTCCATCCTTCTTTTTCATAAAAATAACCGGTGCTCCCCAAGGAAACACACTGGGTCTTATAAGTCCCTTGTCCAACAATTCCATTAACTAGGTGTGTTGGATTGAGGCTCGTCTTCTAGAACTAGGTCAATTGAAAAATCAAATTCCTGCTTTGAAGGAAATTTTATAAGTTCTTCAGGTAATATTTCTTGGAACTCCTTGAGAATAGGATAGTCATCTAAATATGGCTCCTTTCTGTTAGGATTACTAACATGCACTGCATAAATTGCACACCCCTTTCAACTAGCCTTCTTGAGCTGCATCACAGAAATCTATCTAAGCTCTAAGGGTCTCTGCATCCCACAAACCTCAACTAGGTTTCCATAATCATATAGACAATTGACCACTTTATCCTCATAGTTCACTAAATCCTTATGCTTAATTATCTACCCACTACAAAAGAAACAGGTATCTACCCTCCACTCTACTCGATTACCATATTGGATTGTCCATGAATTTTCCATGTATCTAGGTCTAATGGGTATCTTGGATATTATTCTAGGATCTATAAAACATTTAGTAGCTCTAGTATACATTAAGATAGAGACAGATTGGTCATAGAGCTTACCCATTAGCTGAATTGGTGAAGCCTGATACTCTTCCTGCCTATTGTCCACTACAACATGGATCTGATGATGCTGAGTTTTCTTGTAGCTTCCTTCCATTCGTGACTTAGAGCGCTGAGGAAAATTTGAGGACTAATGGTTTCCTCCACAAGTATAACATCCATCACGAGGCCCTTTGTGACCTCTTGACTTGTCCTCTCTAAAGCCCTTATGCTTATGGTCATCCTTACCCTTACCCTTATTTTCTTTCTTTCTCTTTCCACCATTACCATCTTCACTCTTCTCCTATGATTCACAGTTTCCCCTCTTGAGATTATGGATCTGATGGATTTTGTCTCCCTTATGAAATTTCTTCTTCCCATATTGCGACTTAGAACTTGAATCACTGTGAAAATTGGATAATTGTTGCAACTTATGTTCCTATTTAGTGGCTTTTTGGAAGAATTCATTCATGGTTTGAGGTTCATGCATGTCTACTTTAGCTCCTATGTGAGGTTTGAATCCCATTAGAAATTTTTGAATACGGAATCATTCATCTCCCTGATACTGGGGCACATACTTCAATAGGTTGGTGAAATTTTCCCTATACTGAATCACAGTCATATTTCCCTAGGTTAAGTTTTGAAATTCCATCACTTTCTTGTCAAAGAAGAGCTACGATAGCCATCTCTTCCTAAAATCTTGGAGGAAGAGTCCCCAAGTGATCTTACTAGGCTAGAGATTTCATTCTAATTTCTCATTATCCCACCAAGTCATTGCTTCACCTGAGAGCTGATATGTAGCCCATGCTTCCTTAGTATGTACAAAAAGGTTACAAAGCCCAAACTATTTTTACATTTCTATAATCCAATCCTCAACTCCTATTCTAATAGCCTTACCATTTAACTTGGGTGGTGCCACTCTTTTGAGGTCTTTCCCAAGCTCTTCCTCAATTTGCTCTCGTGGACTTGCCCTTGGACCACTGTCTCCTTGATTTCCTTCTACATTCCTACAGTCCCAGTCATTTTGTGCCGCTTAGACTTCTTTCTCTATATGATCCATAAAAGACTTTCCAATTTAGAAGCTCTAGAATTTTCTCTAGTCTCTTGTTTGATCCATTATCGGAACCACTACCACCCATGTCTTGCCTTGTGGTCACCATGCTGTCCCACACTTATCCTGCAACACATTCACATTTATCACATCCCAACACAAGGTTCTACGAATAAATTTTCTTATGCTACATCACATCATTTTCATATGCATACATCCCTCAACATAGAAGACATACACATTCATGCAAAATAATCACATTTTAGTGTCTTTCTTTGAACACACCAAAAAAACATTATCTAATTTTATTTAAGGTGAGTCAATAGGCCCTTATTTACAATAGGCTTCTTGTTACACCATTCCAATTTCTCGATATTAGAAAGAGGACATTCCTGTGGGTCATCATCCGAGTTTACTTCAAACTTAACACAAGAGGATGGTTGAGTGTGTAGGCTCTCCTTTCCCTCTTTAGTCAACAAGGGTGGATTGGGTCCACACCCTAGAGGCCAATCCCAAATTACATAAAGCATTTTCATCTTAGGTGTTTGCTTCTCAATCTTCAAGCCTCTCTCTAGCTTGAGTCATGTAAGAGCCTGAGCTAGAGTTTCATCATCGAGAATTTCTCATTGAACCTCCATCTTGGTGTTTCCTTCCTTTACGTCATTCTTATGTGAGGTTCTAGAAATTTCCCCTTTCCTTCATCCTGCCTTTGACCTTCCCATTCTTGCATTCAATTAAGGTTAAGTCAATTCTCAAGACATCCAAATTTTGGGTCAAGGGTCAACTACCCCTAGTCAACTATGGTAGACTCAAAAGGCATAGAGCTAAACCCTAAGCTCTGATACCAAATGTAATAACCCATTCAAAATTATTACTTAATTAATATTATTATAAATGATACATGAATATACTCTAAATTAAAAAGACATAACTAGTAGCTAAAGTCAATCATAGCTATACATGTCCATTTAAAGTGAGTTAAATATTCTTATATTCACTTCAAAAATTAAATTACAATATTAGGTTTGACTTGGCTCCTAAGGCCACAAAGTCATTACAGTGTACACATTACATCAAGTACAGGAACAAATTTCATCAAGTTACATTCTAGAATTTAATAGTCTTGTGAACAACTAAGGTTCTTCTTGGACACTCACCTCCACTGGTGGATGAGAACATGGTTGAAGTGGTTTACAACCCAACCATGAAGCTTATGCTTGTATGGTATTCTTTCAACTTAAATAATGCCTGACCCTGCACTGAAAGTTTAGCAAGAGAATAATTTGCAAGGTGGAATCTAGTGCATGCCCAAACAACAACATACAATTTCTATCTACAAGTTAGAATATAAAGTGCAATATCTATGATAGGAATGGTAGAGAGTGAAATCACAAAGTTCATTCCTACATACACAATGAACTATATTTCTTGGCCAAGCATGATAAATGTGTTGCAACAACAAAATACAATAGGTTATGGTAAAGAAAACCTAGATACTCTTTGAAGTCTATTTCGACACCCATCCCAGAAGGTAACTTTCTACTATACATCTCATAATAGCTATCTACCCTCTAGCAAAATCTACCTATAAGTGCTCTAGTCAACTAAGGTATCACTATTCTATTCAAGTATTTAAAATATTCTTTCACAAATGTCTTCAAAAGAAGAAATAGAATAATAATTTATACTCTAAACATAAATTAGATTTAAGATTCACAGAGTAATTCAACAATTAGACATATCATTCTTATGACTATTTTCTACTTATCATTTTAAGCATTTTCCTTTTTAAAATGTACTAAAAACAAAATAAGGTATGTCACAAGTATGTATATGTACATAGACAAAGTCTATGTGCATACACATATATCTGCCTACTTATATTTATAATTTGTGCATAAATTCTAAAATAATTATAAAATTTAGATTTACAATCTTAAAATAGTATTCCCTTGACATTTCTTATAAAAAATAAATAATCCAAATGATTTTATGCTAACAGTTTCACACATACTGTTATTGCATTCTCACAGTTGTGATACTCTAACATTGTTGTTTACATAAGAACATTCATTGTTTAAACAAAATGAGTATTGTTTCCTTCTAAATAGTCCTTAAAAAGTTGTTTTCATATGAACATTCATTGTTTAATAGAACAAGTATTGTTTCCTACTAAAAATTTATAAATCAAGTTGTTTACACATGTTAACATTCACTATTTACAACTATTCAAAGTCATTCCAACTAAACAATTTAATGTTCAAGGCTATGTGCATACACATATATGAGCCTATTTATGTTTAAAATTTGTTCATCCATTCTAAAATAATTATAAAATTTAAATTTGCAATCTTAAAATAGTATTCCCTTGACATTTCTTGTCAAAAATAAATAATCTGAATGAGTCTATGCTAACAGTTTCACACATATTATTATTGCATTATCATAACTGTGATACTCTAACATTGTTGTTTACACAAGATCATTCATTGTTTAAACAAAATGAGTATTGTTTCCTTCTAAATGGTCATAAAAAAAGTTGTTTTCATATGAACATTCATTATTTAACAGAACAAGTATTTTTTTCTACTAAATGTAGTTATAAGTCAAGTTGTTTACTTATGAACATTCACTGTTTACAACTATTTAAAGTTGTTCCAACTAAACAATTTAATGTGCAAGGCTATTTCAGCTATAAAGATAACTTTATTCAAACAAAAAGTGTTGTTTATAAAAGATTATTCACTGCTTACATCATTTCAATACTGTTTCTGACTAAACAATTATGTTTAATGACATAAAATATCATATTTCCAATAGAACATACACTGTTTGAAATTTGTTTAGATGCTAAATGACAATATTACATTTAATTGTTCACTATTTTAAAAAAAGAATGGATTGTTCCCCTATGAACTGAAAAAATAACAATGTTGTTTTACCAGTAACAATATTTTATTTATTTTTAACGAGGAGTCCCGGTGCAGTATTTATATAACCCCCAGCAGGGTAAAAGATTTTCTGGTAGTAGGTGAATCTTTGTGGGACCACCTGCTTAGAATTTTCTGCAGTGGGAGAGTGAACCTATGGTGGGCTCTAGACAGAACACCTTAACCAAGTGAGGCGGACAGTAGGTAACCAATATTATCTATAGCTTCCTTTACTGAATTTTTTTTTCAAAACAAGCCAGGGTATATCTCCTGGCACAATCATATAGCCCTATTTATACATAAAACATAATGTCTAATATTTAAATTTTGAATAGCTTTCATCCCTAAAAATCATTGTGTAGCTTAATAATGTAAATAATCTAAGTTGGTCATGCTTGTCGAGTTAAATCTTAGACAAGTATTTAGTCATTAACAAGTCATGGAAGTTTCAAGTTCTAGCAAAACTCATGCCTTCCAAGTTTATAGTTATATTCACATATCACTCTAATCAACCATTTATATTGGTCTAGTGCATTCTTCTAGTAACAATAACATGCACAAATTCGAGCATAAAGACATGTTGGTTTCACCATAAAAATTTGACATGCAAGAATATTAGTTTTAAGAAAATATGTCCATTGATCTTACAAATTGAACCCTACTTGGGTTAATTGGATTAAAGCAAATATTTCACCACCTTTCCTCTTCGAAGAGGCAACATTATATTACAAATATTGTAATTTAAGCCTTTTTTCAACCAGCCATATATTGGCCCAACTGATATGATGAAAGCAATACATATAAACAAACAAAACATAGGGTAATTACCCCTATTCAAGGGATCGATGGTCGATCCTCCATGTTTTAAAAACGTCATAAAAATGTGGAGATTTGGATTTATAAATTCTGAATAACCAACACATGGCTAGCATGAAGGTGTGAACTAAAGAACATACATACTTAAAAGATTCTAAGGCTAGTCCTAGCTATGGAAGCTAGCCGCAAGGTTTCAAAATAAAACTCATGTAAAACTGGCCACAGGTCAGGCAACCCAAGACTATGGTCGATACCACACAACTAGGCTCAAGGCCATGATTTTCAATAGTAATTCACATTATAGTAAATAATGAATCAATAGAATGGAAAGCTATAATTCATACAATAATAGAAATGATAAAATAAATTTGATTTTTCTTTCTATGAAATCGATTTACCTTATAATTTGATGCTTTTTGAGAGTCTTCCTTTTGATTTTTCCCTCTCCCATGATCTCTTTCTCTACTTTTTCCTTCCCCAAACAAACTTCTTTGTTGTGTTTTTTTTTTTGCCCACTACATGTGTATTCAAAATGGAAACAACATAGTATTTTGCATGTCTCTGGTGGAGGCATTATTTCCTTACCGTCGGCCACTACTTGTTTGAATATTACTATTAATTTCTGTGGCATACTCCACGTCCTCCATAATCTTATTTTTATTTTCCAATGGTCTGCTATTAGAACATGTAGACATGGAAAATATACATACATATGATCTGAATTAACTAACATTGTTTCCATCTTGAATCACTTATTCTCAACTTGTAAATACTCTTTGTCCACTTAATTAAATAGAATAATCATTTATGCGATTGGGTCATTCTCTTTGTTAATTAAATCAATCAATCTGATCTAATTATCTCTATTTAATTAAATAGTCGTTTTATTTGATTAAATCTACAAATTCATCTTATTAAATTAAATAAAATTAAAACCTTATTTGATTTAATCAACATCATCCCTTTAATTAAATAAATCAAAATATTTATTTAGTGTCTCTATATCATATTCTTCTCATCTTTCGATTTAAATCAACCCCACCGTCTAAATAAATTGGTCACATCGTCTGTCATTAGATTATATTAATTAACTTGAGTTAATTTCTTTAATCCATGTCCCATCCTCTAGCTTTTGCCACTTGCACATGAAAATGGGTTGGTGTTTATTAAATCTCTATTTTCTCCTCAACTTGGCATCTTTAGAATATTCCTTGAGTTGGAAATCCCTCAAAGTGGAACTTTGTCCTTGTAAGCGTTGTTGTCTTACAGTCCTTTTCAGCGAACCAAGTGGCCATAACTCCATTTGACTCTCCACATGCCTTGTCGTTTTATTTAATTTCAAATTTTTTAACTAATTGCATTTATGGGCACATTCATCAAAATGTGCACATCCTTGGCCCATTCACATCTTGACAAGTGGCACTTGCCCATTGGTTGAAAGTTAGTCCCACATTACTTCATTTTGGGCATTTCTCCACCTTTTCTTTCTATAAATAAGAGGTTTCTCTATCATTTTGATTATCCACAATTTGAAAACTTGTCTCTCATTTTCATCAATTTCATCCAAAGACATAGCTAGGTTATTCAGGTTTCTCCATGGGGTGAATTTGGAAGCAATCTAGAGTGGATCAATCGTCACCAAATCATCAAATCTTGCATATGGAGTTTGGGGAAGGGCCAGATTTCCACATCAAATTAACAACTCCTCCATAAGATCAGAGTTTGCATGTTTTAAATGGGTGATCTATCTCCTTTCTTTTTTCATTGTGTTCTTGTTTTTATTCCTATTTTGAGCATTGCTAATGAATTTTGTGGGGAACTTTGATCTTGACTTGCATTTGGATCTTCTAATGTCTTTGTTGTGTTTTGCAGGTGCTAGGATATTGGTTCTACATTTTGGCGCTAGAAGGAGGGATAATCTCACGTTTAGATCACGTTTTTATCAAAAATTCTGAGCTTTTTTTTTCTATTTTTGTGTGTCTACAAGGAAGTGCACCGCTAGCAAACCAGTGTTGCAGTACAAAACTGCTATCATTCCAGCATTGCCATATAGCACCACTTCAAACTTCAAACAGCGACGCTCTGTATTTCCCACCTAGGATTCAAAATTTTAAACTCCACCGTTGGGTCAATTCGAGGTCGCTGACTTTTTTAAATTCTAAATGGCACTAGTGGTGAAAAGAGTGACACAATCACACTCTCTTTCTTGCTGTAGAGCGACGCTTGTAGAATTAGTGTCACCATATAGCACCACCGGTTTCCTTAAACTGGACCACTTGTGTAGACTCCACCGCTAAAAGGAAGTAAAAAGTGAAATCTCAATTTTTTATGACATGCGCTTTTTTAATTCTGATCATCTGGGTTATTACTTGCTTTCTTGACCTCTGTTTTGCAGTTCTAATTGGTTTTTTGTAGGTTAGTCTAATTAAAGTGAAGGAGAAAGACAAGATTGAAAGAGGCATAATGATATCACTCTCTCATGATACTAAGTGTTTTTGAACACTTTAGTGTTTGTTTAACACTCTTAGAGAATTCACAATTTCTCTTAAAAATTTGTTGTCTAAGTTCATATGCTTAGGACCTACTAAAGTTCTTTTGGGATCTAAAAAGAGCATTTCAATTTTTTGCTACAAAGGGCTTAACAAGAACTTTAGGACAAACTCACTAGATTTGGTTTGAGGATTAACAATTGAACAAGGCAATCTCCAAATTTCATTTTGGTGTTCTAAAAAGAATCAATTCATTGCTTTGTGGGTTTAAAATGAACAAGTGCTTCTTTGTTTTGTAATTACTTACTCAAAGTAATACCATCGAAAGGACATATGTGCTTTTCTCGCACCTCACGACGATCTTGAGAATCAAAAGGACTTTTGGTGATCTTAATTTGGGTAAAGTAATTGCCTCCACATTTCATTTTGGGATTAAAATTGAACAAAACATGTGAGTGTGAGTGGAGCGTATGGCATACATTCTCTCTCTTTGTGTTGCAACAAAGATTGATCGAGTTATAGGTATTTAAACTGCTTTTGTTTTATTTTGGGGCTTTTCTTATGGGAAAAAGTAATCACCCAAAGGGAATGACCAACTAAAACACTAAAGAAAGAAGCAGCTTCCAACTAGTATATAATTCTGGGTACTTGAGGAAAGGCAAGTATCATGAGGATTGTTTGGATGAGAAGGGAAGCAATGGTCTCTTGCCGCATGGGTGATCCCCCATGAACATAAAATTAAATTAAGAGCCCTTGTTTAGAAAGATAGAATCCTTTATCTATTTCTTGGTGCAAGAGCAGGTCGATTACGAGCATACTTTTATGATTTTTTAGAAAAAATGGAAGGTATGCCATAGTAGTTTCATGGAGGTGTTGATTCTTGTGCCCAGTATAAGTGAGTGTAGAGTGGAGGCAGTGGGGTCTGACATCTATTAGTTCACTAAAAATAAGCATAGTTGGACTTGTCCAAGTGGGGATTCAACAAATACAGTCTTTCATATCCATAGGATTGTGCATGTTCTTGGAAAGAAAACACTTTGCTTGTTCGTAAACATTTGGAAACAAACATTCAACATTATCATCAAACGTCAAACCCTTTAGGAAGCAAATACCATTGAAATAATTCATGTGTTATTGCTTGCCCTTGGGATTCTATCCTTAGAGGTTTCTAAACACTTGGATTTATATCTCAATTTGCTTGCTAAAGTCAACAATAGGTAACTTTTGCCTTGATTTCATCAAAGTTCCACATAATATATTTTGTGGGATGAGAAGAAGTTAAGACATTGGACATCTAGTTTCAAAATGTAATCAAGAGATTGTTTGCGGTAAAAGGAAGTCACTAAGAAAAGCTAAGAACAATTGAACCCCACACATGTGTCTCAAATGATTTCACGCAAGATCAAAATCCATAAACCAAAGTTAAAAGCTCTTAGTCCAAAAGAACATCAAAAGCATCTCTCAACGCTCTATGAATTTAGACGAAGATTACTTTTCAAGTTTTACAGAAGAGATTCAAGAAACAATCCCAATTTGTATGAGTTCTTTTGTCAACAAAATCCAAATCTTTTTTGGGAATTTGAACATCTTGTCTAGAGTAAAGTGTGTTCTTCAAAACTAGGTTCTTGTAAACAAGATTCTTTTTAGGTACACATAGGATCAAAATAAAAAATTTCATCCATCTTTCAAAACATCAACCAAAATCATCTAACCAACAACTATTGAAAATATTGAAATCATCCTTCGTGCTAGAATTTTTGGAAAATAAAAAATCATTGAAACAAATTAAAATCCTTGAATAAAACATCAAATCATTTTTTTTAGCTAGGTATATGTAGATGCATCCTTCTCCATATGCTTAGTTGAATTATCATCTTGTTTGGTTAGGTGTCCACGGTAGATGCATCCTTCTCCCTACACTTAGTCAAAATATCATCTTGTGAACAAAGTCTATCCCATAGATAACATCCGACATCTTGGGATCCATTTGTTCATTATCCAAAATAAAAACAATCCAAAACCAAATCAAGGTCAATGAATCAAAATCCAAAACAAATCCAAGAATCCAAAAAGTCCCAAAAGTCTATCATCCCCTCAAGATATTCTAAGGGTTTAAATCATCCATATCATCCACCTTACACACATTTCATCATCACACCTTTGATCCTTAAATCATCCTAAATTTTCTCTTTTATACTTAAAACTAGATCAATCCAAAGAATTAGAGATTCATCTCCCACATTCTTGAAAATTGATCCCTATTTGATGGTGCAAACTAGATCTCAACAAAAGAGGAACATGGAAGCCAACAAAGAAACATCCACTTCAAGTGACCTAAGTCAAACAAATTCTGAAATGAATCTCATTGGATCAAGCAATCCCCTAATTAACTTTCCTTCATCATCACAAAATCCTCAGGAGGAATGTCAAGTAGAGGATATCACCAATAATTCCTTCAGAATGACACAAGATGAGATCACCAAGATGGTCCAAAATCCCAAAAATCATAGAATTATCAACATCATGATGAGACTCAATCCCTCACTATACATGCTTGAATTAGCAAAACAAGGGGTTAAACTCCCTTCTGATTTCGATGTAAGTACCATTGTGGAACCATCTTTTGGGGTCATGCCTCCAATTTCATCCATGCACCCAATTTCATCTACACCTCCATTCCAAAGCATTACTCAACCCATCCCCCAAATTACATCATCCATTGCTCCAACTCAACCCATTGTTAACAAGGGAAGCACATTTCTCAATGCACTACAAACACACCCCCACATAAACAATCAAGATTTGGACGTGAACACCATCTTGGGGCAATCCATACCCCAAAATCCATCACATCCATATGTCCCCCTCACCTTTCAATCATTGCATTTAGGCATAATTTCATCATACATACATTAGGTAGTGATCCACCTAGATTTTGGTGTGGCATCTATCTCTTTTCATTAGGTGAAAGACCCTAATTGAGAAAAAGAGTCATAGCATTCCACCACCTTAAAATCTATGGTTTAGATAGATATATATTTCTATACTTAAATGTTTATATAAAGAAGGTTTTGTATGTATAATATATATTAATATAAGGCATTGTAATGATATAAATTTATTTTAATTATTTAAGAGTAATTTAAAGCATATCTTTAAATATATCTCAATTATATTTTATTTTTTTAATATATATTCTTCTCTTAAGTCTATATACAATATATATGTTGATCAAATTTTCGCAAAAAATGAAAAGAAAACAATTGCAGAAATAAAATGTAATATAAAGACAAAAACAAAGACAAGAAGGCATGTATTTTTATAGTGGTTCACCAACTAGCTACATCCACTTTCAGCAAGGTATTTTATTATTAATTTGTTAATATATTATTACAACAACTCTTTGCATCACAAATATATTCATCTACACTCAAACTCCAAAGAAAAGAGCATAAGGCAGAACAGCCATGAAGGAAGATCAAAGTTCATCAAGAGAATAAAAAAGGTCAAGAGGCAATAGTTAGATCCAAGTAATGGTTATGTAGATTATTGGTCTTCTTACCAATAATTTCCCACTTGAAGACCAATCATTGCTAGAAGAGAGCGGCTCAGAGATATCCCCCACTTCAAGCCTATTGTCATAGTTGGACAATGCTGAGAGAAGCTCTACAGAATTCAAACTTCTCCCTTGGTACTACCTCTGTCAAAGCATCTGTTAGATTGAATTTCGTGTCAATTTTCTCCACCTATAGCTTACCCTCATCAAGAACATGACGAATAAAGTGATATCTCAATTCTATATGCTTGGTCCTATTGTGAAATGAAAAATTCTTGGCCAAGTGAATAACACTATTTCTATCACAAAAAAAGGTGAAAACTTATTGTTTACACCATAATTTTCCCAACAACCGCTATAACCATATCATTTCTTTTTCTCTTCTGGTGAGAGAAATATATTCTACCTCTCTAGATGAGAGTGCAACCACTTGTTGCAACCGTGAAACCCAACTGATCATTGCCTCGGTAAAAGTAAACACATAACTTGCAGTAGACCTCTATTTTTCCAAATCTCCAACCATATTTGAATCAACATAACCTCGTAGTTAAGTATCATTTCCTCCAAAACACGAAACATGATCATAGGTACCTTTCAAGTGTCGTAAAATTTACCGAATTTCCTTCTAATGAGATTTACTTGAATTACTCATAAATCTGCTCACAACTCCTACTGCATGAGCAATATTCAGGTGAGTAAAAACCATGGCATACATGAGACTCTCAACTGTTGATGAATATGAAACATCCTTCATGTGTTCAAGTGATCTTCTTTAGTTTTAGGATACATAACTGAAGATAAGTGAAAATGCTTAGCCAATGGAGAACTAACTGATTTGGCATTCATCATATTGAACCTATCCAAGATTTTGGAAAAATATTTTTCTTGAGATAATTTGATTTCTCTATTATTTTTGTCCCTAATTATTGTCATCCCAAGAATCCTCTTCGCTGACCCTAAATTTTTCATGGAAAAGTGTTGAGCTAAATACTGCTTCAATTCACAAACAATCTTCACACTAGTGCTAGCAACCAACATATCATCAACATAAAGAAAAGGAATAATAAACTCTACATTAGCAAACTTCTTATAATAAACACATAGGTCTGATTCACAACAAGAGAAATTTTGTTGAGTCATGAAGCTATCAAATTTGAGATACCACTACCTAGTGGCTTGTTTGAGCCCATACAAACTCCGCTTCAATCTGCAATATAAATTCTCTTGACCCTGTTTAGAAAAACCTTCAGGATGCTCCATATACAACTTTTCCTCAATATCTCTATGAAGAAACGTTGTTTTGACATCAAGTTGCTCAAGCTCAAGGTCCCAAACAGTTTCCATGCCCAACACAGCAAGAATTATTGTCATTTCAACAACTGGTGATAAAATTTCATTAAAATCAATCCCCTTTTTCTTATCAAATCCCTTCACAACCAATATGTCCCTATATTGTTTATTACCTCCATCTTCTTCTTTTAGTCAATACAACCATTTATTCTTCAAAGGTTTTTTATTTGGTGGAAAAGAAACCATATCCCATGTATCATTAGCCCTTAATGACTCCATTAGTTTGTCTTGCATTGCCTCCATCTATTGGACATAATTTTCATCTTTACAAGCCTATTTAAATGTTGTAGGCTTTAACTTATCGGAAAGCAATAGCTCATAGCCATTAAATTTAAATGGACTCCTCTTCTCACAAGTAGACCATCTTAATTGAGGAGGCTGTTGTTGCTACAAATTTCTCTCCAAATTTAATCTTTGTAATTGATTTTTGAGGTCAGCTATATTAGACTACAAATTACCCTATTGGACCTACACAAGCTACCTTTGATTTTTTTCCCTTGCACTCCAATCACTTGAGGCAACAAATTTCCCTATATAGGCACACTACTATGTTCTTTATTTCCCTGTGCCAAACTTGGCATACTCCTATTATTCAATAGTGGTGGAAATTCAAGTGAAATTGACAGCGATGAAGACCCTAATGATTGTGTGGAACTTATAGAAGGTTGTGTATGATGTGCAAGAGGTTACATTGTACTTCTTAGAGGCTATGGTGAAGGTATAGGAGACTGAAAATAAGCAAGAGGTGATTGTGTATAATTTGGGCCTTGTGAAGACTGCAAACAATCATAGAACGATTTTGTATTACCTTGTGATGGCTGTGAAGAATGTAAAGGAGGTTGCACTAGGATTGTTGAAGGGTGCACACTAACATGAGAAGGCTGCGTAGAAACATTAAAATGTTGCTCAAATAATGTTAAAGGAAGCAATGAAGTAAGAGGAGAGACACTAAAAGGTTATGCACAAATAGTTGGAGGCTGGAAATGAAAACTTGGTCCATTGCACATTAATAGGTGGAGGCTGAAAATTACCATGAGGAGGAAAAAAACTAACACATGAAGGTTGTATAACATTTCCAAAAGGCTATGAAGAAACATTAGGGGGCTATAAAAATCAAATAGAGGTTTTCCTAGTAGTTCCATTATCAAACAAATTAGCATCTATATTTTCATTTGAAGAGGTACTCTATTTCTGCAAACCTGGGAAACATTTGTCGTTAAATAGGACATCCCGACTATGAATAATCTTTTTGGAAATGGGATCCCAAAGTATGAAACCAAATTGATCCTCACCATAGCTAAGAAAATTACATCTCTTTGATTTGAGATTGAGTTTTGTTCATTGCTCCTTAGGAATGTGCACAAATGCTTCACAACAAAACACATGCAAATGATGATAATAAATTATTTTCTCGAGCCATCTCTCCTCTAAGATATCAAAATCCAATCAAGATGAAGGAGATCGATTGATCAGATACACTGCAGTATTACAAGCCTCTACCCAAAACTCTTTCCCCAATTCGACATTCGAGAGCATACACCGAGCTCTATCAAGAATCGTTAGATTCAACCACTCGACTACATCATTTTCCTAAGGGGTAAAAGGAACTACCTTAATTCTATGAATGCCATTATTTGTATAAAATGTTTCAAACTATGAAGAGAAAAATTCTCCCCCCTTTATCTTTAGTAGACATTTAATTTTGTGCCCAATCTGATTTTCAACCATAGCCTTAAAAGTCTTAAATTTTGAAAACATGACTTATTTTCTATTCCACATATAAATCCAAAATTTATGAGTGCAATCATCAAGAAAAGTAACAAAATAATTAGCACCTCTAAAGGAGGCTACCTCAGTTGGACCGAAAACATCAGAGTGCATGAGCTCCAAAGGTGTAGACTTCCTATTATGACCAATCTCCATGAAGTTGGTCTAACTCTGCTTTCCATAAAGGAAATTCTCACATAACTCCAAATCAACTGATTTTAGGTCAGGAAGTATATCCCTTTGAAGCATGAATACAAGTCCCTTTTGCTCATATGTCTGAGCCTCTTATGCCAAAGCTCTGAACTACTGTCCACAACTGCCATTGTAGCTCCACTTCACCATTTCACTCTAAAACATAAAGATTACCCAATTTTTTGCATTTTGCAAGCATTGAAACACCCTTGGTTACCTTCCAAGTATCTAAAGAAAATTTCACATCACACCCTTGAACATAAAGCTGACTCATTGATATTAAATTTCATTTCAATGTGGGAACATGTTTTACATCTTTCAAAATCCATTTATTTCTATTTTGCAAATGCAACATCACATCACCCTTTCCTATGATTTCACATTCTTTATTATCACCAAGAAACAATCTACTGAACTTACTTTCTTGGTAATTTGTGAAAGCACCTCGGCATGGAGAAGCATGAAAGGAGGCACCGAAATCAAGCACCCACAAATTTGCAGTTGTGTCACTTGTTGATAAAACCAAAACACCATCATCTACAACATTTACTTCATTCTTGCTTACCTTATCTTGTGTATTTTTATAATTCCAACAATTTTTCTTTATGTGACCCAATTTGCCACAAAACCAACAAGCACCTTTTTTCCCCCTGGACTTCAATCTTGGAGTAGATTTTGACCTCTTTCTATTATTATTTCTACCTCTTTCTTGACTCCTTCCCCTATTGTCAGTGCTTACAACAGTTAAGGTGTCACCAGATGAGTGCTCTTGATTCTTTCTCCTGATGTCTTCACTAAGAAGTGTGGTTGCAACATCACCAAAGTTTAATTTGTTTGGCAACCACTAAAGTGCTAACTTCCATCACCACTCCTTCCCAGCTATTCAGTAAAATAATAATAATAATAATTGCTTTAATTTCATCATCTAAATTAATACCCACTGAAATCAATTGGGTGACCAAGGTATTGAAGTCACTGAGGTGATTCGACATGATCCCACCTTCTCTCATTTTCAAATCTTATAAATTTTTCATGATGAATACTTTGTTTGATGTTGATGTTATCTCGTACATGTTGGAGAGTTTATCCCAAAGCTCTTTCGTTGTTTTCTCAGTTGAAGAACTAAATAGTACATTGTTGGAAAATGAAGAAAAAATAGTTGCCCTTGCTTTCATATCTATTTTCTTTCAATCTTTGTCTGACATCAAACCTTTTCCCTTGGGTTTTCCAAGCAATGCAAGTGAGAGATCTTGCTTAATCAGTAATGATTCCATCTGAACCTTCCACAATCCGAAGTTATGGCCTACAGACTTCTCAATCTTCCATTTGTCTATGTTGTCCATGCTTCTAGAAATTCTTCACCGATTTTCAAAACACCATTACAGCACTGAGCTTCTTCACCAAGCTCTGATACCAATTGTTGATCAAATTTTCGCAGAAAATGAAAAGAAACTGATTGCAAAAATTAAATATAATAGAAAGAGAAAAACACAGACAAGAAGACATGGTATTTTTATAGTGGTTCACCAACTAGCTACATCCATTTTCAGTAGGGGATTTTCTTATTAATTTGTTAATATATTATTACAGCAACTCTGTGCTTCACAGATATATTCATCTACACTCAAACTCCAAAGAAACGAGCATAAGGCAGATCACCCACGAAGGAAGATCAAAGGTCATTAAGAGAAGAGAAAAGGTCAAGAGGCAGCGGTTACATCTAAGTAACGGTTATGCAGATTATTGGTCTTCACACGTACCAACAATATATATGTTTATTTCATTTGTATTTGAAAATTTTATTTACTTTCATACGAAATTTAACTTTTTAATAAGAAATATATTTATTTTATTATTTCAATTTATTTATTCTATATATTTTTAAAAAAAAATAAAAAATTATACAATCATAACAATACTCACACACACACACATTTGTTCACATATATAAAATAATATTAGTTAGATAACTATACATTATATAACTAATGTATAACTTAAAGATTTTTTTATTTTATTTATATTATTTTGAAGATACTTTCCAATCTCTATTTATAAATATATATTAATAAAAATATCTTATATATATAGCATGCATTTAGTAATTTTTTTTTTAATCTATATATATTAAATATTTAAAAAAAAAAACAATTATTGTTCATTATATATTTTATATTTAAAAAATATATATTTTATTAATAAATAGTATTATTAATAATACCTTTATTATAACTCTTCATAAATGATATTTCTAATAATATGTTTATTATTAAATATTTATCAAAAATATTTTAATATGTGAACAATTATCAAATTTAAAATAGAAATTATAATTTTATAACATGAAGTAGTTTTAAGTCGCTATATAATACTTCTTTGTGTAATAATAAAAGTTCCAAGCTGCAGCAGGAAAACAAGACCACAATTGAATTGAGAAAGCTGTACAAAAAAAAACAAAAAGCCCTGTAAAAAATGCCCGTGTAGGCTTGATTATTCAAAAGATGACATCATTGCGTCACCATTTAGTTTGTCTACAAATATTTGGAAGAATAGAATTTGTGCATTGTCTACTATAACACAAGCGTTAAAGGGAAACGCTCTGAAGATAAGGGTTGCCCACATCGCAGAAGTAATTGAAGGGCTGTAATTCTGTTTATGTGGATGTCAAATAGTTGGAAAGAGGACGAAGAGAGTCAACGTAGCTATGAATCCCAAAGCATGTCCAAATCCAGGTCTTCTGCAAGGGAATTCCATGGCGGATAATCTAGTTGAGAAAGGCAATCATTGGGCCATACTGGCGGCGGAGGGGTGGTTTGGAAGGCCGCAACTTTCTTTTCCAAAGGACAGAAAACCGAAGGGTTTGTTTGAGGTATAGTGAAGTCTTCCCTGGGTTGAGTATAAGAGGAAGACGAAGAGGAACAGCGGCCTGTGAGTCGCTGCACAACCGCCTTGAAATCTTTGGGCTGCGTGTGTATTACTTCAGGAGATCGGAGGTATATAATCACTGGTTGAATCTTTTTACAGTTGTGAGAGTCCTTGGAAACCTTGAGAGGGGTGGGTCTCGAACCTGTAATCCCCGTTTTGCTCCTACTCTTTCTCTTTTTAACCTCCTCCATGGATACTCGTACACTTATTTGTCCCTTAATCAAGTCTGTAAGCTTCTCTGCAGTCTTAACAGTGAATCTAGGAAATAAGACTCTTATTTTTCCGTTGAGGATACTGTAACTGGTGTACAAAATTTATAAGCCCCTGAGAAAGGATACGAGCTTTGACATGGTCTGAGGATTAAGTACGCGCAGGACACTTTGCGACAGTTTCTTCATCAGACTATTTCCATAGTATACTTAGTGCACTATCAAAATGGTTTTCGTGTGTCACCTCTCGTCATTCATTAAATTTATACTTTCACACTCATGTAATTAAATACGTTTCATGGTTGGTATGCCACAGCAGTTAGGACTCCGGAAGATTCTTCCTTAGGGATAACCCCAATATTAAATGATTATTGTTTAAAAGTAGGTCTACGCGGTTCAGTCCTTATCCATTTGTATCTAGACTTGAGGCTTTACTGACTTCATGGAATTACAAGTAGTCGCTGGTAGAGTAAGACGAGTTTGGAAAGTTACTTGGTCGTCCCTAGTAGTTATGTATCACTTTCAACTATTTTCAAATTAACTATTTCTAGAGCTTTTTTGTTTTTTAATAGTCATGAAATCTTTATGCTTGGATCAATTTTTAGTTAGTTTTAGAATTATTTTGAGAATTTTGTGTGAAATTTCATGATTTTTTATATTAACTCTTTCATTTATCTTTGCATATTTTATTTGTATTCACATATATTTTCATATTGTATCTATTTATTAAGTCTATTATTTCCCCCATATTTAACGACTAATTCTATGCATTGGCATAATGTTTGATTGTCTTAGATAAATTTCACACATGGAATTAATCCTCAAAATTAAAAAATTGAAATTCAAGTTTTGTTGATCCTACCCATTCCATTCCTACCATGAGCCATCTTTGTACAGGTTTCACATTATTATTGTTATACAATGGCATTTAAATACATTCATTTAGACATTAATTCACATCTTAGAATCATCTAGCGAGTATGTTAATTCTTAGAGCACACAAGAAACACTCATTGTAGGAACATTTCAATTGGAGTACAAAAAGAATTTATTTGCATTAGAAATTGCATCCCAAACCACCTGGACATTTTCAAGCCCATAAAGTTAGCTATTTTAGGGATTAACATAGGAGAACTTGACCCTAGCAATTCGGTAACCTCCTAAGGAAATTTTAAATACTGTAATTCCTTCATGATCAACAAATAGAAGAGTCAAATTGTACTAAAAGTAAAAGAATGTGATATTTATCAAATCAGACATGTGCAATGCAAGTTATATTTGTACCCCCAAAAATGACCTAAAGCCACATACTTGACCCAACGATAGTCACAATTCTATGTAAAATTCAAGACAAAGAGTAATATCCATATTATGTATTTTTTAATATTAGAGCAACATATTTTAGTGTTACATTATATTTGCATTCCACCATTATTTCTAGAGCCAAGTTCCCTATAAATTGTGAACACAAGGTAAATAAGTGCTCCACCTTTTGGGAGATGAAACTGGTCCTATTTCGCACTTTAGTTCATTAGGAAACCTAGATCCCTCAACCAAGTGACTTGATTGAGGGATTGTTTTCCTAGTGTAATTGGATGAGGGTTCACCATTAAATGAAGCTTCAAAGGAGAAATGCAAACAGGTGATCCCATAATAGTGGTTTACAATTTTTGGCCAAACTAGACACTGAAATTATTATTTTTAACTAAATCTTCACATTCGGGCACCTATAGTGGCTAAACCGTGAGGAATTTGAAGATGGTGCAAACTAGAGTCTCATCAAATTTTGTCTGTAGATTCTAAAAATATTTTTTCAAAATTTTTGGAATCAAATTGCACTTTTTCCATCTCCACGAAAATTGATTTTTTCAAAACAACATTTTTAAAAGTGACTACACCATATAACACATAACTTTTTTCCATGAAGGATAAAATTCTAGTTCTTTCAAATTTAGATTTGTAACTCTGATATCTAGTGCTTCCACTTGGTTAGATAGTTTTTTATTGAATATTTTTTCCTTAATCAAGTTTCAAAGTCAAACGAATTACAATTTAGACACAACACGACTGTATAACGTGTAACTTTTTTTGTATATGTCAAAATTTAATTTAATTTTTTTGTTGGATCAAGGACTTCAATATCTGGTGCACTCATATTTTTCAATTTTTTTTTTGATAATCTTCTATTTTTCCACATGTGAAGAACAACGAAATTCATTTTCGATGAAAACCTATGTTTAATAAAACTTAAAAAAACAAATACATAACAAAACCAAAACATATTAAAATTATATTAATTGGATAGCTTGTTTTGAGGAATACCATAATCATTTGAAATAAATTTTAAATGAATTCATTTTGATCCCCCAAAAGCTAAATCAAAAGTGATTTTTTATCAGCATTTTGATAGGTGTAAAAGGAGCATTTATAGGTATGGTTTAAAACTAGCGAGGTTCTATCCAAGGGGTTTGATCTAAGGTGATTTGATCAAACCCTCTTCAATTGGAATCCTTAAAATGGAACTTTTTAAGGCTTAAATCATTATATTTTCTAAAAATATGTGATTTCAGCTAAAATTGTTCCTCTCAGGAATTGTAAACCACTATTGTGACAACACCTAAACACTTATGCAAAAACCCTAGAAACTTGAAAGCATGAAATCATATTGACAAATAGAATGAAACAAAAGACTACATGGAAGAATGATGGAGTCAAAGCAAAGCTAACTCTAAAAATTTTCTTTTTGAAGTACACTAGAAATGATACACTGGGCTAGGCGATTTAGTCCTACTACAGGGTTTCTGGGTAGAATCTAGAATCTTCTAATGACTAATTAGGATCTATAGAAAGATGTTAGAAAGGGCTATACTGGGACTAATACACCAAGTAGAGTGATTTAGTCCTATTTCTAGGGTTTGACTAATATTTTGTAGCCTCTAGTGATCTTATGTAGGTCCCTTCTTGTCCAATCTTCAAATCTTAAAATTTGAATTCTAATCTATAGGTGAGTTTTCATGAAGATGACAACTTTTACAACTTTTCCTTCAAAGGATCTTCAAGATCCAATTCACCTAGATTTGCAAACACACATAAGAGAGAAAAATGTTTTTTGTTAGGGAATGGAGGTTTTCCTTGGTCAAACCCCATTTTGGTAATTAAACCTTGAAATGAAATAGAAAAGCATGAAGAAATGATGAATGAAAAAATGCAATGTTGCAACTCACCAAACCCTTGAAATAAAGGTTGTAAACTTGTGTGAAATGGCTAGAATGAATGTGGATCTTGACTCTTGATTGAATGCACTTTGTCTTGAATGCTTGCTTGAATCATGAAACCTACATCACAAATGTTAGCTCACAAACACACATGATACATGAAGAATTTGACACGATGCTTGACTCTTGAATGTAGCTCCAAATTCTTGATGATTTGCACTTGAATTCTCTTGTAAACTCTTGCATGAATAATTGAAGGCTCTTAGATTACTTTCTAGGATTGCTTGGATACTTGAAATTGCTAAGAGAAACTCAATGGAATAACCTTGTATTTATACTTGTTTATGCTTAATTTCTTGAAATTACAATACTACAAGCTAACATTCAAAAATTGAATCTGAGGATAATAAAATACTACCAATAATTTGAATTAAAATATGTCCTAAGTTAAAGTAGGACTCATACATCGGTTGGGCATATGAGTCCTAGAGGCTTAAACTTGAGACACATACTTCAAGAAGTGTTATTTTCAATGTGGCATTTGAAATCAGTGCTTGAGAGTTGGGGGAACCCATATGCCCATAAGGGCATATGGTACATCCCAAATCCCTAAATATGGAACACATAGCCATTTGAAAAAAATAAATTATGATTTGTCATTTATTAAATTTTAGGATTATCCTTAAAAAATGCATTTAACTAGGCTTCTGGATGGAAAATAGGACAAATTAAGGCATAAATAAGCTAATTTTTAACAAGGAGGACCAAACAAGTGTGAAAATGTAAAGGGATACATTTTTCTACACTACACATTGCATTTGCTATTGTGGTATAGGGAAAATGGGGTTGTTTGAATGCTATCATATGACTTAGGACATAGTGCATACCCACTTTGCACCTACTACATTCAAGGATAACCTTTGAGATCTCAATACAAAGGAGAAAGAGATCTTGCAAGAGTATTGTCCTAGGGGTTGATTGCAAACTAATAAGGGGTTCGCAACCAAGTTTAGACTTGGAAACGATAATGAAATGCAAGATGAAATGTAAAACCATAATATGATGCAAACCAGAATTAAATGACTTAAGAATGCAAATGAAACAACACAAAAAACTACAAAATAGAATGCACGTGCACTTGGAAATTTGAAGATGGCTAGAAGGAGGTCTGAAAAACTAGAAAATTTGCTTTTAATTCTAAGTGGGAATTATTTTCCAAGATGGGTGAATTAGTTCATAATTTGGGTTTCTGTGCGAGAACATGAATCTACCAAATGGTAATTTGAATCTGCAAAAATCTGAATTTTGACTGAAATTGGGACTCATTCACCAGAAGTAGTGAAACAATTTAGTTACACTTTTCTAAAGATTCAAAGTCTAATCCTACTCTTCTCTATCTGCTTTGTCCTTATTGATTTTCAGATCCAAAACCCTCATTTGCAACCTATAGGTGATCTCCAAGTATCTCTAATGCTTGATGACAACTTTGATAACCTTGAATGATTTGAAAACTTTTCTCCAATCTCGCTCCTTAAGAAATTTGCAACATAGACTTGTAAATCACACACAAGGAAGAGGGGAAAATGTTGGGGGATTAGTAGAAAGGGGTTTTCCTTGGTCAAACCCTATTTTGGAAATCAATCCTTAAAATGAAATAAAAAGGGAATGGAGAATGATGAATGAACAAATGACAATGTTGCAACTCACTAAACCCTTGCAATAAAGTGCTACAAATATGCTTGAAATGGCTGCAATGGATGTAGATCTTGACTCCTACTTGAGTGATGTTGATCTTGAATGAAACACTTGCTTGAATCATAAAACCCTACATCACAATTGTTAGCTCCAAAACAAACATGATGCATGAAGTCCTTGGCATGATGCTTGATGCTTGAATTCTCCTCTAAAATACTTGATAATCAACCCTTGAATGCTCTTGTAAACTCAAACTTGCTATAAGAATGAATACTTGAATGTTTGGGGTGAAACTGAGCGAAAGAACCTTGTATTTATACTCAATTATGCAAGAATTTTTGAAATTACAACATCACAAGCTGACATTAGCTCTAGGAAAATAAAATCCCACCAAGAATTTGAATTAATTTTGATTTTGGGCCACATAGGACTCATTCACCCAAGGTGGTGAATGAGTCCCATGAAGCATAATGTATGGGACCAGAATTAAAAATGCTTAGAATTGTGTGAAAACAGGTTCAAAACCCAAAAATTTAGGTGGGACTCATTCGCCCTAGGTGGTGAATAAGTCCCAGATCACTAAATTGGGGCCACACAAGCCTGAAACACCTGAATTATGATTGGATATTGAATTGTGATGGGATCATCCTCTAAAAGATGCATTAAATGAGGCTTGTGGATGCAAAATAAGGCCAATTAAAGCATAAAGAAGCCCAATTATTAGTGATAATCATAGAAAAGTGTGAAAGTGTGTCACAACACTTTACAACACCTTAGATAAGGTAGGATTAAGAATAAGAAAAGATTTATTAAGTGTAATTAATCAATAAAACCTTAGAAAAGTGTGAAAGTGTGTTAGAACACTTCACATCACTTTAGCAAGGTACCATTTGAATTCATTAGTTCAAAAGAGCCCAAACAAGCAAGGGAAAAGTAGAAGAGATACTATTTCTATTACGACATTTAGCCCCCACTTTAGTGAGAGGATGAACTTGCTTCAAACTCACACTAAAGTAGAAAAACACACATCAAGATGGTTCCAAATGCACCAATATTGGTAAGATAAAATGACAATGATCAAGAGGGGTGATCAAGCCCCGGGATCAAGATCCCATGGAAAACCAACATAAGTACAAATGAACACACATGAAAATGATAAAGAGCATCAACGAACTACAAGCATGCATTGTCAAAGACACAGAGAAAGTAAAATAAAATGACAAAGAAAGAGGGGTGGATCAAGCTTTGACCGTTTGTCCATCACGGTGTGGATTAGATCTAGTGTTTGTCTGAAAAAAACATACTCACTCTGGGGAAAAGGAACTCCAAGATGTTCATTGGGTCAAAATTCCAAGAAGGTGACAAACATACATTCATGGTTGTATGTGCTCACACACATGCAAGTGGCTAAGCGAAATTCATGCTCTCATTTAGCTTCCCATCAAACCATAGCAAAGTTATACCTCCTGATAACTTTAATCTAAGGTGCCACACAAAAATTATTTTTGAGCTTCATGAGGAAATCAAAGCTTTGTATGCTTGGAGCTCATGAACAAACAAGATGGCTCTACAAGCATGCAAGCTATGTTATGCAAGGTGGCCACATCACTAAAAATGTAAAATGCAACAAAAGGAAACATTCAAGGGAGTCTTGCTTAGTTCATGTGAGGTATTTAACTTAGGGAACATTATGCCTAATGTCTCCAAGAAAGGACCAACTAAATAATAGAAAATTCACAACTTAGGGGATGTAGTGCGTCACATCAAGACACTAAGAGGAATGCAATGTGTTATGAGAGATCACGCTCTTGAAAGAAATCACACCCAATGTCATCCAAAAAGTGAAAAATGCATCGTATAAAGTAAGAAGACTATACTATGAACCATGAAATAGAAAAATGCCAAAGGAATAGTGCCAATGTATGCCCCCACTTTAAAGAAATTGTTAAAAACCATACTGTGATCAATTAATTTAAAGTAGCAAATTGAAAATGAAAACAATAAAGAAGACATGAGAGGCAACTTGGAAAGCCCTATGCCAAGTCATATGTTTTCAAGTAAAGCTACATCATGCAAAAGAAAAGAGAAAAGAGAAAAAGGGGGTTGCCCCCAAAATGAAACTCCAAACATATGAGGGATCTCTGGTTTTGGGGTTAGTATATTCTTGCTATGATGTTTTTAGAGAGCTTGGAACTATCATCATTCCCGAAATACACATAGAACTAGAAGAATAACATAAAGAGAGAGAAAAAATAAAAATTCTTTTGGGTCAACATGGAAGAAACATGAATGTCTCGACACCTTGCTTCATCCCCAAAAGGAAAACACAAAAAAAATGAGAAAGATAAAGAGAAAGATTTTGGGCCAACATGGAAGAGACATGAATGTCTCGATGCCTTGCGTCATCCCCAAAAGGAAAAAAACAAGAAAAATGAGAAAGATAAAGAAAAAGATTTTGGGTCAACATGGAAGAGACATGAATGTTTTGATGGTTTCCGTCATTCCCAAAAGGAAAACACAAGACAAATGAAAAATATAAAGGAAAATTGAAAAGATGCATGACATAGAGAAGAATGAAATACAAATAGAGGAATGTCACAAAGAGAGAGGATATAAAAAAAAGCATCACAGGGGATCACATCACACACATGTAATCACACAAAATAAAATGAAAAAGAAATAATGTGAAATACTAGTAAGGCACATGCGAGTCAACTTAAAGTAGGTCGTTTGCATCCCAATCTCAGTCTTTATAAACAAAAGGCAGACAACTAGCCAAAGGGAAAATGACAAGTGTATTACTAGGAAAATCCTATCTACCTCTTGGTTCCACTGAGTACAAGACAAGAATGAGTGGACATAGGTGATGGGAAAGGTCATGTAGTGGTGAGAATACAAGATTTTACAACTATTACATGACAAGGGGTGGAAGGGGGTATATTGTACAATCACCAGATAGCAATTATCATTATCAAAGTGATATTTACTCGACATGATTTTGAATGCACAAAACTCATGAGGACTATGTCAAAGAGTTACATGTGACATTGACAATAGTATAAGTCCATGGTTTTGAAGTATTTATAATTTTCTTTCACTTTTAGGTGGTGGATAAGGGAACTTTAATTTCTTTAGTTTGTAAGGCTTCTTGCGCATGCTAGATTCCCCAACTTCTTGAGTTGAAGGTTGAGGAGGAAAACCAAAGATGATCTCTTCTTCTTTAAGAAGCATCGGTTCTTCTTTAGGAAGGAGGATATTCATATCAGGAAGAAAATACAAGACTACTATACCATCACTATGAAGCCTTAGATATTCTTTAGGAGCACTTTTGTTGAGAGGAGGATCTTCATATACTACCCCTTTGGTTTCTTCAGTTGGTATTTTCTCTAGGAGTTGATGAATTTAGTGTTCACTTCTTTTATCACGTCCTTGTTTACTCAAGATTGCAAAGCCTTTCCATATGTCTCTTCTAGGTTGATAGGAGTTTCTATCACTTTGTTAACGTAAATTCGTTGAGTGTTTGCTTGCTTAGAGGACCTAGGTTCATCTACTATAGGAAACTTAGGCTCAACTTATGTCTCAACTTCAAGATGTAAATAACTAAACATCTCAAGAGGTGGTCTTATAGGGGGTGTGGGTTGTTCCATTGATGGATTAAAGGATGCATTAGCTTCAAGGTTATTAAGGAAATTGTTTAGAAACTTATTCATGTTGTCATCATCTTCTCCAATGATGTCAACATCATGAGGAGGACATGCAATAGGAGTTGAGTGAGCATGAGTGTGTTCAATTTCATTAGGGTCATTTCCAAAAGCACAACTTGACATATCCACTAAGGATTTCAAGGACATCCAAAGCTTACCAAAGCACATATCCATGATGCTAATTTTAGATGCTAAACTATACAACAATGTGAAATGAAAATGCTCTAAATGCAATTTTGAATTTAAGCAATGCAATGTAAGATGAATGGGATTTTAAGCTAGATGTAATGAATTGAGTGAAACAAAAGAAATAGTTTCTCTGATCATAGAAGAAGCCCTAAAAAATACCCGATTCTTCACACGGGTCTTTTAAGGCTCATTTATGAACACTTTCAGAATATGCCTGCCCTTCCAAACCCTATATCCCCTTTGGAGCTTGATGAAGATGATACTAAGCCTAGCATTTTTGATATTAAAGCTTCCCCTGGCCGTGTCAAGAGCTATTCGCCTCCTCTGCCCCCCCTTCTGCCTCTGGCCGATCCCCCCAGCCTTCTAGTACCTGCTCTGTTCCTGCCTCTGGCTGCACTAACCCTATCGCCAAAGGGGTGGGCTCTAGCTCTCCAGTTAACAAGCTTGTCTTCTACCCTGATGACTCCCCTATTGCTTCTGCTAAAGAGGTCGGGGTTAGTCTTGAGAACCCCCACGTCCCCCAGAATGTTCAACAGGAGAATTATAGCCCTCCTAGAGGCGCGGAGTCGGTGGTTTTTGAGGTCAATTCTGAATGTGACCCCCCTTTTGACTTCGTTGGAATTGCTAAGAATTTCTCTTTGGACCAATTGAATTCTGCCAATTGGTTATTTCATGAAATAAGCAAGCTGAAATCTAAAAAATTTTCTCTTCATAGTAAGCTGGGGGATATTGAAGCCAAAGTTGCAGGGTTAATTCAGCTCGAAGCGGAGAAGAACACCAATGTGAAGGAGAATACACAAAAGGATAGCACTGTTGAAAATGATATGGAAAAAAATAAAGGAACCTTGAAAAAAATTGCTGATCAAAACTATAGAATTTCCAGACATAATTCTATCATCATCAAAGCCATGTCCAAAAGACTAGAAAAAACCTAGAAGAGGGCTCTGATTGTCGACCTTGATCAGGAGAAAGACCAGGATGAGGAAGCAGGGATCTCTAAATGCACTAGATCAAGCACAAAAAGAAAGACCCTGACCACCCCAAATATGACTCAGATTCTTATGGAGGGGGTTCAGGAAATGGTGGACTTGGAAGAGGTTGCGGATGAGCTTCTGAAATCCATGAATTAGCTATGGTTGGGCCCAGCCTTGTCTGTTTGCTGGTTGTTTTCTAGTTTTTTTGCGGCTTTTTGTGGCTGTCTATTTAAACTGGTTTTTATCTTTCTGGTAGCTTTTTTTTTTTCGGACCTCTGTTTTGGT
>VDFB02139725.1:0-32155 GCA_007258455.2 Sequoia sempervirens | reverse complement strand
TTCGCATATAAACCCTAAAATCTACTTTTGAAGGTGGTACTTGCTAAAAAAAATAAAAGTTGTCAGATCTAGCTCAAATTTTGCAGACAAGCAATTTGACGTGTCCTGGATGCAATGTGGCGGATAAAACTTCAAAAGTGCTGAGAAAATGCTCTAAATTAGGTACTTACTATAAATAGTAAGTTGTCAGAATTCAATGAAATTTTGCTGGGAACCTGCTAGAAACTTACTGACTGCAATGCCAAGCTTAGATTTCAATTCACTTACTCCATTTGACTTCAAACTGACCGGAAAATTCAAAACCCTAATTCTCAGACTTAGCCAAAATCTCACGTTTGAGCTCAAAGACGGGCACATCCCCGGAAAGGCAGACAACAGAAAGAGAGAGAGAGAGAGAGAGAGAGAGAGAGAAAACCGAAGCCAAAAGACGAGGAACGAAGGAAAAATTAGGGGGTCTAAATGGGGTGATGTGTGAAAAGGTCACAACAATGACATTGCAACTTGACTAGAGAACACAATCATTGAACTTGACTTCACACACAACTGATGACAAATTGATGACAAAAACAGACACCAAGTAGTACAAACATCGAGTTTCATATGGGTACCAACAGGATGCCTCTTCTTCAATGCAAAAAAATGTTTATAATCTTATAATCTGCACATAAAGGATGACAAAAAATATATTCTGAAGTTATTGCTGCAAAATTATTTCAAATGGACTTCTCAAATAAACTTACAAGGATCCCATTCTCCAAACCTTTGTTTCTTCAAAAACTACCCTATGAAGGAAAAACATTGTTCTATAGATCAACATACTAAAAGGATTGAAAACATGCTGTGCAAGATAACTCATATTGAAACATGAGTTATGATAATTCAATTCATGTTTCTATAAGTCATATGGAAGAGTCAAACCCTTGTTTCTTTAACAACCACACTATAAAGGAAAAGAAATTGTTCTATAAATCAACATACTAAAAGGATTGAAAAGATGCTACAGAAGATAATTCGTATTCAAACATGAGTTATGATAATCCAATTCATGTTTCTATATTTTAATTTTTCCACAAACTTACATCTTAATCACTGTTTGATTTCCAAGAATTGTCTCATGTGTGCCAACTTTATACTAGTTTGTGTTAGCAATTTGTAAATCATTTGTGTTATTTGTGAGCCCTTCATAGGTCCAGAGCTGGTACTCCTTATCTAAGAGGGTAAAAGTAAGCTTTATGATGGCATTACCTTATGCTAAATTACTTTATACTTTAGCATAATGAAGGTAGACACTTTTTGCATGACTTTGGAAATAAAAATTAGCCCCAAGATGATGCAATCTTGTGCTTTGAAATTATGGTTGCAGAACACTCTAGCATTACCTTCTTTCATGATACCTTCTTTTCTATTAATGAGTACACTCCTAGGTTTGCCATGTATGCTCGTGCACTTTTACCTTTCTGTCAAAATTTTCAACATACTAGTACTTCAAAAAGGCCTAAAATGAGAAATTGCGAACAACATATTAAGTCAAGCCTAACATTGCATATGCTAACAAAGGAACAGACATCAATTAATAAAAGATATACAGGAAAGTTATTGACAATCTTTTATATTATGCAATGATTATTTCTTTTATGTGGAGGAAAGAAAGAATGAGAACAGTTGTAGGCATCATACTTCAAAATAAAGGGTCCTATAAAAACATGATAAGGAATCCTAATGAACTAGACAAAAGTGTTCTTCATATTGAGTCTTCTAGCATGAACATCCTGATACACCGATATAAAAGTCTAAATAAGTGATGGAGAAGGATTTAAAAGAAGGGAAATTTACAGTTGCAGGTGTAGAAGGATTATTGCCTTTGGAATCTGCATAGATAATTTTTGTTGCAGACTTTGGTACTCCCTCCATAACTTTCTACAAGTTAAAAAACATATAGACAGTTAAACACAGTCAGGTTGAGAAAACAAGTCAATAAAAGAATGATCGGTAGAAACTATGCTCTTTAAAAAAATTAAATTTGTCAAAACATCAAATAATCATTTCTACCTTCCTTATTTTTGTATCCTTCCAAGGACCTCTATCAGAAAATAAGCAACCACCTAGGCCATCACATGTGCAAGTTCCACCCAAAAATTCTGGCAACTGGCTGTACCAGACAAGTGCAGGTTACTTATAATGCATAAAATTTGTCACATACAAGAAATTTTATTGGAGATTAAAGCATTGAAATTACCTTCTATCTATGATTTCAAAGAGTTTACTCTGGTATTGGCTGCCTAAAACCTGCCGTCAATCTCAATAGGATATGAGAAGATATCCAGCAGTTCATGTTAATAAAAGAGAATCAACAACAACAAATAAATTAATAACTGTATTAGGAAAAAAATTGCATAAATAAGACATTTTCAGGTTACATACATCAATTTTTGCTGCTGTTCTAGGATCTAGAAATGCCTTTATTGTATTCCATAAAAGCTTGAACGCAGAACTGGCATTCACAATTAGTAGGGAATTCAAGGTCTGCATCAATCAAAGTACAAGATGAATTTAGTCTGGAGAAAATAAAATGTAGAACTTCCAACAAGCATGCACAGAGGAAGCCCTTCAGAGGTGGTAGTAATTGACTGAGAGAAAGCAACCATACTAAGCAATATAATAGAAAAATCCTATCAGAAATAAGCAATTTATTAAGTCACAGTAAAACCTTTACATAAAAGCCTTTTTTTATGCTTGGTAAATAAGCTAAATTATTATAATTTGGTGAACAAATTGTCTACATAATGTTACAAAATGAACACACTGATTAAAAACATTTCCTGCTCCTTTTTATTTTTTCAACCAGTATAATTTTTAGAAAAATATCAAAAATTTCCCCTTGGGTTCCATGCTTAGCATTTCACCGATCATATAACGGAAACTATATAAACTATAAAGAATATATACATTTGATACAGGCCAATAACATCAACCAAAGGTAAAACAAAAGATAAATGAACTTGTAGATTTTCATCAGTTGTCTCTAAGCTACCACCATGAAGTGATTCTGCCCTTTCACCATATGCTAGATGACTGAGCTGTTTCTGCCGCTGTACCAACTGCAAATCCTCGATAGTTCCTGCTGTTGACTTCAAGAAATTGATGAACTACTGTACAGATCACATGAGTGCTCAAAAATAATGTATAGAGGTAGGTGCTGGATAGTCTAAGGATGAAGATTAAAAAGGAAAGTCAGAAGTTGAAAATTCAAGAATTCTGGCTTGTGACTGAGTCTCTTATCTATATTTCCAGTCTTCATTTGGTTTTCTAAAATCCCATAGAGTAGATAAGTATTCAAGCTTCGAATTCATAACTGGCACTTCTTGCAAGTACTTATATTGTGAAAAGCACACCACCCTCTCTTCAAAGTAAATCCTCTATATTATAGATATGTTTCCTTGTGCTTTTTGGCTAATCAAGGGATGAGACAATGTATAGTGTGACCAAAGTGTTGGCGTTTCAATTCGCACCTCTGGAGTGCATATTGAAAACAGACAACTATGCACAGTATTAACTGCTCTTCAAATTAGGAGGGGAAGCTCCCTCTTTTGCTGTTATGCGAAATATCTTCGCCAAATTTTTTTCGTTTTTTAATTATCAAATTACAACATTACAATCAAGAACCCGTTAAGGTTAGAAGATAAACCCAAACGTACGGAAATAACTCTAACCAGTATGGCGCCGATAATGGCGAGCATTGGTCAGAGGGTCTTCTATTCTAAATGCTTGAAAGGGAACTCAACATCAAGTATGTGCTACCCAATCCAATGCGGAGTGAGGGGCGACCATATGACGGAGTGATTACAGAAAGCAAAGCTTGAAATGAAATGCTGAAAGCTGAAACTACTCAACACCCAGAATGTGCTTGCTCACCCAGAATGGGAAGTAGCTACCATAGGGCGGAGTTGTAACTATTCAAACTAGTACTGAAAGCAAGAACGAGTATTACAAATAGTGACAAAGCAATATTAAAGAAATACTGGTCAGTACTACTGCCAGTTTACAATATATAATTATTGCCTGCAATGTCAATATATCAGATTCTTTCCAGATGGAGTATTCAACAATATATCTGCTACAAACTCTAAGTAAACCACAATGCCAGATCCAAATCAGAAAATGCAGATTGCTAGAACTGTCATAATCAGATCTGCACTTATATCATATGACCAGCAGCTTACAAAATGGAAGAATTGTTCATAACTCTCTTGATAAACATCCGATTTATATACCATAAATTGCAATGCACTTGGAGAACCTAGGCGACCAATACTGAACCTTAAAACTGATAAAAAATGCAACAATTTCAATTTGCACAAATCCCAAGACAGCACCCAAAAGGTACGGCCCCAGCAGAAATTCGACTTTACTTTAAAAATCCCACACTTTGCTATAAATTCTGAAATTCTAGATGAAGATTCGCCCTTGACAAACTAATGAAATGAGATGCTACCCAGAACTATATTTTTTGTCTTTTTTGAGATATGAGTAAAAACATGGATCTGCTGTATCTAAAATGCAACTTTGGAAAACCTCTAATATGCAGAAATCAGAAACTAAAGAATTACAATGATGTTTACAATGCACTAAATCAAATGAACTCACAAATCAATCTTAAATCACCACTAGATGTTGTCTTGCAAACACGAAGCGATGCCCAAGCTAGGAGGTCTTCATTCCTCGAAGCAGTTCCAGAGCCAATCCGGCAGCATAATAGTATAGTCGACCAAAGATGATGAAATGATGCTCAAGTCTTCTTTTTATAAGCTTCGCTGACCTTTCTTGAAACCTAACTTCTTTCCAAAGTCAAAACCCCATCTCCCAAGAAATGGCGCCCTTTTTCCAAGCATCTTTTCTTTTAATAACATTTCACCTTTCAGCAAAAGGCCCATTTTGATCTTAATAATAAATCAAAAATACTACTCAATCCTCTTTCATGAAGCCACCCTTTAAGGAACACCTTTAAAAAGACTTCAGCGATTGCTTAGCTATAGGTCACTGACAATTATAACATTAAAACGCGGACTCAATTAAATATATCAACTTATTTCTCCCATTATCCCTCAATAATAATGAATTCAAGTCAACTCCATCAAACCGGCAGAAGTCAACCAAGCCGAACCTAATCAAAAGTTTAAGAAAAAATAGAATTTACTAAAAATAGTAAATTCCAAAAGATGCTCTGAATGCCGAGATGAACATACCACTGCGAAGCTTTCTGAAAACCCAGAAAGAATCCGCCATTGAATCTGCCAACTCTGAGCAAAGACCTCCTCAAAAATAGGAAACCCTAATTTTAACTTCCGACTAGCCTTCGGGTTCCCAAAGAAAGGCTGACGGTCACTGAAAAAGTCAGGCTTGAAAAGGGGACATTACAGTCCGCCCTCCCCAAGATTGCTTGTCCTCGAGCAATTGCAAACTAGGGTGCTGCAATATCTCATCACTTTCCCACGTTGCATCCTCCATGGGCAGGTTCTTCCACTTCAATGACTTCCATGGTTCTTTCTCAAAGAACGCTTCCACATCGGTATCTCCTCCGAACTAGAACCAACCGTCCTTCTTCATCCAACGGTGGCAACTGTGAAGAACCAACCACATTGTGTCCAAGTGCCTTCTTGAGGCGAGACACGTGGAAGACGTTATGCACTCTGCTATCTGAAGGTAGCTCTAATTCATAAGCTACAGCCCCAACCCTTCTGATGACCCTAAACGGCCCATAGAAGCTAGGTTTGAGCTTCTCAGCTCCACTCTTCTTGAGAGTAGACTGCCTATGCTGTAAACTAAGATAGACCCTATCCCAACCTCAAAAGAGCCAAACATGCCTCTCGGATCAGCATTGGCCAACTTCTGCTGATTTTGTGCAATCTGCAGATATCCTTCTTCAAAGATCTCATTATGTCTTGACTATGCTGCAACAAATCCTTCGCTAGGGGTGCTTTGCTGTCACCAAACACCAAATCTGCAAAACTAGGTGCTTCATACCCATAAAGTGCCAAGAAAGGAGACATCTTAATCGACATATGGAAAGAAGAATTGTAGCAGTACTCACCTATATGCAACCACTTAACCCATGCTCTCTGCTGCTCTGACACATAGTTTCTCAAGTAGCCTTCCAACCACTTGTTCACTACTTCTGTTTGTCCATCAGTTTGGGGGTGATAACTAGTGCTTGGAGTGAGCACCGTACCACTCATTCTGAAAACTTCTTGCCAAAACGTACTTAGGAACTTGCTGTCCCTATCACTCACAATGTTCTTTGGCAACCCATGCAGCCTAAACACCTCTCGAAAGAACGAATCTGCAACTTGGGCTGCAGAAAAAGTGCTGGTAATGGCAAAGAAATGAGCAAATTTGGTTAATCTGTCAACTACCACGTAAATACAATCCTTCCCTTGGGCCTTGGGCAACCCAGTGATGAAGTCCATCGAAATGCTTTCCCATTTTTGATTGGGAATTGGAAGTGGTTGCAGCAAACCGGCGGGTAAAGTATGCTCATTCTTATTCACTTGACAAACAGGACACTCCTGAATGTAGCGTTGTACTTCTCCTTTCAAGCCTTTCCAAGAAAACATTTCTCGGATCTGCCTATACGTCTTGAAAAAACCTTGGTGACCAGCAACTGGAATATCATGGAAAGTCAAAAGAATCTTCTTCTTAAGCTTAGAATCAGCCACCAGAAAGATTCTTCCCTTATAATGTATCAATCCCTCAATCACCTTGTACCTTTCATCATGAAAAGTACCCTCAAGAATGCTGGTTGCAAACTGATTTTTGGCATAATCAGCAAGCAACATGTCTCTCCAATCTATAGTAAGCTCACACAAGGAGCTAAGATGAGGTCTTCTGGATAAAGCATCAGCCACGACATTATTTTTCCCTTTGACATATTCGATGTCAAAGTCGTAAGCTTGCAGCTGACTCACCCATTTCTGTTGCCTCTCATTTAGGTCCTTCTGGTGCATGAAATGCTTGAGGTTATTGTGGTCGGTCTTAACCACGAATTTGTTCCCCACCAAGTACTGCCTAAACTTGGCTAATGCATGCATAATGGCAAGCATTTCTTTGTCATAAATTGAGTATGTCCTTTCGACACCCCGTAATTTTCTGCTCTCAAACACTATAGGGTGTTTGTCTTGCATTAGGACAGCCGCAACTCCTTCTCCTGATGCATCACATTGCAGCTCGAAAGGCTTGGAGAAATCAGGGATAGCCAGAACCGGACATGAGCTCATGATCTTCTTAAACTTGTCAAAAACAACTTGAGCCTTTTCTGACCAAACAAAGGCTCCCTTTTTGGTGAGATTAGTAAGAGGAGCAACATTCTGTGAATACCCCTTTACGAATCTCCGATAAAAACCACAAAGGCCCAGAAAACCTTTCAACTGAGTCAAATTCTCAGGTGGTGGCCAATCGACCACTGCTTTGATCTTTTCCGGATCCACCTTTACTCCCTCAGCACTGATGATGTGGCCAAGGTACAATAACTCCTCCATTCCAAATTCACATTTGGAAGCTTTTGCAAACAGACTCTCAGATTCCAGAATACTAAGCACTTCCTCCAAGTGCTTGAGATGATCTTCCCAGGTCTTGCTGTAAATCAGAATATCATCAAAAAATATCAACACAAATCTCCTTAACTGATTCTGAAAAACACGGTTCATGCAAGACTGAAAGGTAGCCGGAGCGTTAGTCAACCCAAATGGCATGACTAAGAATTCGAAATGGCCATAGTGACATCTGAAAGCTGTCTTTTCCACATCAGATCCCCTCATTCGAATCTGATGGTAACTTGATCTCAAGTCGATTTTCGAGAAGAACTTGGCCCCATGTAGCTCATCAATGAGCTCATCTATTCTGGGAATGGGGTATCTATTTTTGATGGTGCTTTGATTCAAAGCACGATAGTCCACGCACATGCGCATGGTACCATCCTTCTTCTTCACAAGAACCACTGCAGATGCAAAGGGGCTCTTGCTTGGGCGTATGAAACCCATCTCCAAGAGTTCTTGAATATTCTTCTCGATCTCATCCTTTTGCCTCTTCGGATACCGATATGGAGTTGTGATCACCGGTTTGGCTCCCTCCTTGAGCTCTATGATGTGTTCTGAACCCCGTTCAGGTGGTGGTCCAGGAGGCAAATCTGCAAAGACTTTGCTCTTCTTCGTGAGTAGAGACTGAATATCAGGAGGATGATCTTGTTTAGTCTCAACCGGACCAGCAGGGAGGATCATACACTCTGCAACCCACTCAGCTTGATCGTGACGGATCAGCCTTGCCATTCTTTTGAATGACACAACCCGAGGGCCCCCATTAGACATTCCTCTGAGCACTATCTTCTTCCCATCAGATTGAAACTTCAGCTCCATAGTCTGCAGATTCAAGGAGATCTCCCCAAGAGAACGCAGCCATTGAATGCCTAGGACGGCATCAGTATCTCCAATGTGGACTACATAGAAGTCATCCTTGACTTCGTAGTTTCCCAATTGCATGGTCATGTTCGAGATTTTCTTTGTGCATGTAATATGGAAACCATCGGCAACCATGACCTTGAAACCTTCAAACTCCTCAGTTTGCAGCCCCTTCTTTGCTACCACAACTTCATCAATGAAGTTATGTGTTGCTCCAGTGTCGATCAAGGCAACGATTCGCTGCCCTTTGACCATCCCTCGAACCTTGAATGATTCGTTTCTTTGGAAGCTCGAAAGCTGAGCCAAGACTCCTCCACTTTCCTTCTCATCTCCGGACTCTTCTGGAGCTCTTTCTACTTCACTCTCCTCAAAATCAGATTGCTGGTCGGAAAAATCAGAACTACTTTCACCAGCAGAATAGTACTCAATCTGATTGAATTTAACTCCCTTAGGGCAAACATGATCCTGAGACCATTTTTCCCTGCACCGGAAACACAACCCTTTTCTTCTGAGTTCATTCAGGGTTTCGGGATCCAATCTGGTGACATGGGGATTATGATGTTTGAACTCCTTATGCTGAGGTCGCAAAGGAGGTCTATGCTGAGGTCTTTTCCCTTTATCCCTTTTCTGAAAGGGGGAGTTAGATTGAAACTTCGCCTTAGGAGCAGCCCACTCCATGTTTCTTGCCTTCTTCATGGCCTCCTGCAGGGTTGGTGGATCAAAGGCTTTAATCCAACCCTTGAGTGGTTCTGTCAAACCTTCACTGAAAAGGATCACCAGTCTTCTCTCCGTGATTCCAGTCACCATGACTGAGAGTCTCTGAAACTCAGCAATGTAGGCATCAACTGTGCCATACTGTCTCAATTGTGCAAGCTCTCTGAAATGAATTTCAGGATCCTTCTTTTCAAACCTCTCGATGAGCCTGGTAGTGAACTCATCATAAGTTGTGATAGACCGATGACCCAGAGTAACTAGGCCATGGTACCACCATTCATGCGCCACCCCATCAAGGTGTAGCGTAGCGAACTTGATCGCTTCCTCTTCGGCCATAGGTCTGAGAGCTAGATAGTTATCCAGCTTCTGAATCCAAGCTCGGGCTGAACTGGTATCACTCCCGTCAAAGTGTGGAAGTGTCACCTTGTTGACAGCTTGGTACAAGTCTCCTTGATTTGATGGTCTTCTTTGATCATAGTGTCTCCCTTGTCCTTTGTTTTTCCTTTTATGATCCATGAAATCGTTATAGGACATATCCATCCTGATGTCGGCAGGTAGAGAATCATACTCTGCACGACCCAGTCTCAACTGCTCCACGAATGAAGCATTCTCTTCAGGATCTGGCTGAGTGACTACAGGAGCCACAAAGGTGGGTTTGAATGGCCTGGTGGAAATGTAAGTGTTGTTTGACACCGTCCGAGCTGCATGCTCATCATGCTGGTTTGAAGCACTATGCTCCCCTCTATGCCCTGAGTTATTCTGTGGAGTGGTGTTCTGACCCACTTTCCCCATCATGAGAGATACCATGTCCATCAAGGCATCCATCTTTCTTTCAAATCTCTTTCCGGGACTCAAGGATCTTTCTCTTCCTTTCCCACTGTCATCTCTGTTGTTGGTAATCCTCTCGTTACCCCCAACTGATCTCTCACCTTCTGCCATGTCTGTTTCCTGAGAAGACTCCCAATGAGCCCTCAAGATTTCTGAAGCTGTCTGACCTTCTGGAGGCTGATAAAGCTGGAACTGTTTTCCAACCTTCTTGTCTTCTCTTGCAAAGTACCTCTTTTCTCTGTCACTCATAGACAGATTGTTCACAGGATGGCAAGATCTTGGCTCTGATACCACTGAAATATTCCGAGCCAATTTTTTCGATTTTTCAATTATCAGATTACAACATTACAATCAAGTACCCGTTAAGGTTAGAAGATAAACCCAAACGTACTGAAACAACTCTAACCAGTATGGCGCCGATGATGGCGAGCATTGGTCAGAGGATCTTCTACTCTAAATGCTGGAAAGGGAACTCAACGTCAAGTATGTGCTACCCAATCCAATGCGGAGTGAGGGGCGACCATATGACGGAGTGATTACAATAACAATACTGGAAAGAGAAATGCTGAAAGAGGAAACTACTCAACACCCAGAATGTGCTTGCTAACCCAAAGAGGGAAAGTAGCTACCATAGGGCGGAGCTATAACTATTGCAATAACTTTAATTGAAACTGAGAATTACAACCAGATTTGAACAAGCAAAGAATGACTGCCAGTACTACTGTCAGTTTACAAAATAAGAAGTATTCGCCTGCCAAAATCTTGTGAAATTAAAGAATCAGCATTACATCACAGAAAACCACTTTAATCTTGGATAGGAATACCAAAACCAAATGCTATCAAGGATCAAGATACTGATTTCTGATTTCTGTTACAAATCTGCTCATTAAATGAATAAACAGCAGTCTATTGAACTACTAAAATGCTCATATCTTTCACGTATGACCTCCAATTGACTAGAAATCAAATGCAATATGCCTTAACAATGGAGACGCCTAAGACAAGACATAGAAAACAGATCTAAAACCCACACATTAAATATGCACGAATCCCAATGCCATTAAATGGTACGGCCCAGCTGAGAAATTCGACTTTGCTTTAAAAATTCAATACACAACAATAAAATCTGAGATTTGAACTAAAGATTCGCCCTTGACAGACTAAGGGATTAAGACACTGCCCAGAACTATATTTTTTTGTATTTTTGACTTATGATTACAAACACAAATCTGCTGTATTAAATGATGCAAAAGCTGAAAACACTAACATGCCAACTAGGATCTAACAATGCAATACTGAACACAAAGCACAAGCTAAATGCAACTCACAAGTAGACTGAATCACCACTAGATGTTGTCTTGCAAACACGAAGCGATGCCCGAGCTAGGAGGCCTTCATTCCTCGAAGCGATTCCAGAGCCAATCCGGCAGCATAACAGTATAGTCGACCAAAGATGTGAAATGATGCTCAAAGCCTCCCTTTTATAATTTTCCAGTTGACTTCACGAAACCCTAAAATCCACTTTTCAATTCAAAACCCTAATCTCCTCAAAGATGGCGTCCCACTTTTCCAAGCCTTTGTCTTTTAATAACATTTTAATCTTTCATGAAAAAGGCGTCCATTTTGATCTTAATAATAAACTTCATAAAAGAAATAATTAATCCTCTTAATGAAGCACCACCCTTAAAGAACACCTTTTAAAAAGACTTGAAGTGATTAAGCTAGGCTAAGGGGGGGTCAACGTTAAATTATAACATTAAAACGTGACTTTAATAAAATAGCTCAACTTATCTCTCGATTATCCCCGAAGCCAATAATAGCAAAGTCAAAATGACCAAAGCTGAGCGAGAAAATCAACTAAGCCAAACCCAAGCGAAAATTTTGCCAAAATAGAATTTACTAAAATAGTAAATTCCAAAGATGCTACGAATCTTGAGATGAACATACGCTATGACTTTAGCAGAAAACCGAAAAAAGTCGCCATTGAATCGCCAACTCACAGGCAAAGACCTCCTCAAAAATAGGAAACCCTAATTTTTACCTTAGACTAATACTCAGGGTTTTCGAGAAAAGGCCAGCAGTCAGCGAGAAGGTCGGGATTGAGAAAGGGGGCGATACATAAGCTGGTTTTTGATTATATCTTTTGGAGTGATTTTAATTTTGTTCTGGGTACTTTGGCAAATCATTTGTTGACTCAAGGCGCCCCCTTCCACAAAAGATTGGAATTTATTTCCAAGTCTTTATTTTTATCTTGCAAAATCGATTTTCTAAGAGGGTCGTACTTTTCCAAAAGAGCTTTGGAATTCGTGCAAAAATAACAGAGGTTCTTTGGAGCTGTTTTATCATTTCAGTTTGGTCGCCTACCTTCTAGCAATCAGTTGCACCTGGTCTCATTCGATTCGGAGGTAATTTGACCAACTTATGAGCATTTCATGAATTCACAGTTTGCTGGTTTGAATTTCCAGAATTCTGATTTTTATATCAGACTGTTATAGTTCTCAGTTTTTGGTCTTATACTTCAGTTTTGGAGTGTTATATGATTGTAAAGTTCATACTTCTGGTTCTAAGGTTCATTCTCTATCATTGTAATTTGTAATCTGCAGAGTTTAATTTGTAAAGGTTGAGATTAAGCATTACTAATCCAACCATTTCCAGTTCTGCAATTACTTATTGTTTTGTCATTAAATTACCCCTGGATGGTTTACCGCCAGTGTGGATAATTTGATTTGTAACACTCTTGTACCCACTTTCATAGTGGAGAATCCCCACAGCTCTGTGGATGCTCGCCACAGCGGATGAATTGTTTTAATTGTAATCTTTTCCCCCCACTGTTTGGTGGTAGTGAGGAAATGCTCTTCATGGCTGGTTATCCGCCTATCAGTTTCTAGTTTTCAATTCAACACTCTGTCATATGTTAGCACCTCGCCCTCAGTGGGATCTTGAGTGCACATTCTTGACGTTGAGTAGTTTTCTTTCAAGTATTTTCATTTAGCTCCTCCGCCATATGACAACACCTATCCCTCATTGGGATTGTGTGTGCATCCTTGGTGTGACTTCATTTCAAGTTCAATTTTCTATTTGGAGCTAACGCTAACCGAGTTGATTAAGTGCTGGTTATGTGTGTTAATTCATCGAAAAAATTGGTTAGCATATTTCAGTGGTATCAGAGCAGAAGACCTTGCCATCCTGTGGCAATTTGCAGTTGGTTATCTGATGAGTGAAAGAGATACAAGGCCATACACCAGAAGTGAGGCTAGAAATCAGCATCAGTTTCCGCCCGTTCTAGAAGCAGAGACTTTCTCAGGAGTCCTAAGAGATCTTGGTAAAACACTGGAAGGTTCAGATAAGTCAGTGGAAGTAGTTGAATAGACAGTTGAAATAATGTCAGACACTGTAAGGAGAGATAATGAGGAGAGGGACAGAGTTGAGAAGAAGTTTGATGGGATGATAGACATGATGTCCCGATTATTGTCCAAGTTGGACCAGCAAGCAGCTCAGAATATCATTCAGCCCCAAAATAACTCAACTGGAGAAAGCAGTGGAGTTAATGGAAATAACAATAGTGGCAGTCCTGAGGTGAATACAAGAGACAGAATTGTGGGTCAGCATGTTGCAATTCCTAGTGGGTCATCTTCTAGACCCCTTTTTCCCATCTTCACACCAAGGGAAGAGCAACAACCGGTTGAAGCTGCACCAAACTTTGCTGATGATGCTCGTCAAGCTTACATGGAGTATGTTACTTTACCTCTTGATTTGAGAGGTACTTGGACCTTTGACCAATTCATGAATCAAAGGAGCCGAAGAAATGGAGGAAGGACTGAACAACGTCCTATGGCACCTAGAAATGATTTCTACCAAGCATTGGGAAAGATTACTATGGAACATTTTGATGGTAGTAATAAGTGTATAGCCAGATCATGGGTACAGAAGTTAGATAACTACCTCTCTCTCAGACCCATGCTGGAAGAAGATGCTATCAAATTTGCTACTTTGCATTTAGATGGGATAGCTCATGAATGGTGGACTGATGGTTTGGTCACTCTTGGCCATAACCTCGTTCGCACATATGGAGAGTTTACCAATAAGTTGATTGAAAGATTTGATACCAAAGATCCAGAATTGAGATTTAGAGAATTGGCACAATTGAAACAGCAAGGATCTTTAGAAAACTATGTGGCTGATTTTCAGAGGTTGTCAGTAATGGTGCCTAACATTACTGAAAGAAGACTTGTGGTTCTTTTTGCTGAAGGTATAATGGAGCCTTTGAAGGGTTGGGTCAAAGCATTTGATCCACCAACATTAGATGAAGCTATCAAGAAAGCTAGGAGCATGGAGTTAGCAGCCCCAAGGCCTAAGTTTCACTCAAAACAATTCAGCCATAAGAAAGATAAAAAGCCTTCTTCCAATCTGCCCAAGAAGTTTCCACCAAGGTTGTCAGAAGAGCTTAAAGAGCAGCTTGGAAAAGATGGAGTTTGTTACACTTGCCGTGATCCTTGGGTTAAGGGTCACCGTTGCTATGGAAGAGGCAAAGCAAATCAAATGGAGGGCTATTCTGATTATGGATCAGAATCTGATTCGTCTGATCAGGCATACGAATCAGCAAGTGGTGAAGGTGAAAAAGATCTAGAAGACAAGTCCGAAGAGATGGGAGATGGTAGTGCTTTTGCACAACTATCAAGTTTTCAAAAAAATGAGTCCTTTCGAGTTCATGGAGTTGTGAATTCACAAAGGATAGTTGCTCTAATTGATACCGGAGCAACTCACAATTTTATTGATGAAGGATTAGTAGCTAGAAAAGGTTTGAAGACTGAGGAATTTGATGGGTTCAAGGTAATGGTTGCTGATGGTTTTACTATGTCTTGCACAAGGAAGATTCCTAACCTCTCTATGCAATTAGGGAATCATGAGATTAAAGATGATTTTTATGTGGTGGGAATAGGAGACACTGATGTTGTGTTGGGCATACAATGGCTGTGATCTCTTGGTGAGATCACATTAAATTTGCAAACCATGGAGCTTAAATTTCAGTCTAATGGAAGGAAGGTTGTTCTAAGAGGGATGTCAAATGGAGGCCCTCGAATTGTGTCCTTGAAGAGGATGGAAAGGCTGATCCGTCACGATCAGGTTGAATGGGCTGCTGAATGTATGGTTCTACCAGCTGATCTGGTAGAGGAGAAAAGGCAATATCACCCTGATATTCAAGCCTTACTTTCAAAGAAGAGCAAAGTCTTTGGAAGCCTACCTCCTGGGAGACCTCCTGAAAGAGGTTCTGAGCATGTGATTGAGTTAGAAGAGGGAGCAAAACCTGTCATGACTACACCTTACCGCTATCCAAAGAAGCAGAAAGATGAAATTGAAAAAGACATCAAGGAGTTGTTGGAAAGTGGTTTCATTAGACCAAGCAAGAGTCCTTTTGCTTCTGCAGTGGTGTTGGTTAAAAAGAAAGATGGCACAATGCGTATGTGTGTTGACTACCACGCACTAAATCAGAAGACCATCAAGAATAGATATCCAATCCCTAGGATTGATGAGCTTATAGATGAACTCCATGGGGCTATGTTCTTCTCAAAGATTGATCTTCGTTCAGGCTATCATCAAATCAAAATGAGGGAGGCGGATATAGAGAAGACAGCGTTTAGATGCCATTTTGGGCATTTTGAATTTCTTGTCATGCCTTTTGGATTGACAAATGCTCCAGCTACATTCCAATCTTGTATGAACAAGATTTTTAGACAGCAATTGAGGAAGTTTATGCTCATCTTCTTCGACGACATTCTTATTTTCAGTAAGTCATGGGAAGAGCACCTTAAGCATTTGGAAGAAGTGCTTAGTATTTTAGAGGCAGAATGTTTGTTTGCCAAAGAATCAAAGTGTGAGTTTGGGATGACAGAACTCTTGTATCTTGGCCACATTATCAGTTCAAAGGGTGTGAAAGTTGATCCAGAAAAGATAAGAGCCATTCTTGATTGGCCAACTCCAAAGAATATTTCTCATTTGAGGGGATTTTTAGGGTTATGTGGATTCTATAGAAGATTTGTGAAAGGTTATTCTCATCAAGCAGCACCTCTCACAGATCTTACAAAAAAAGGAGCTTTTCTTTGGACTAAGAAGGCACAAGAAGTTTTTGATAAGTTTAAGCAAATCATGAGTACGTGTCCAGTGTTGGCACTTCCGGATTTTACAAAACCTTTTGAATTACAGTGTGATGCTTTAGGTGAAGGTGTTGGAGCTGTTCTAATGCAAGACAAACATCCTATTGTCTTCGAGAGCCGGAAGTTGAGAGGGGCAGAAAAAACTTACTCTATTTATGACAAAGAGATGCTTGCCATCATGCATGCTTTGTCTAAATTCCGTCAATACTTGGTGGGAAGTAAATTTGTTGTTAAGACTGACCACAATAGTCTTAAACATTTTATGCGCCAAAAGGATTTGAATGAAAGGCAGCAGAAGTGGGTAAGTAAGCTCCAAGCATATGACTTTGACATTGAATATGTCAAAGGGAAAAATAACATAGTGGCTGATGCTCTTTCAAGAAGGCCTCATTTGCAATCACTTTGTGAGTTATCAGCAGATTGGAAGGAGTTAATTGCTGCTGATTATGTTAAAAATCAGTTTGCAACCAGCTTGCTAGAAGGTCATTTGGTTGATGAAAGGTATAAGTTGGTTGATGGGATAATTTACTACAAAGATAGAATCTTTTTAGTGCAAGAATCTAAGCTTAAAAAGAAGATTCTACAATCTTTTCATGATGTTCCCCTTGCTGGTCATCAAGGGATTTTCAAGACTTATAAGCAGATTCGTGAAAGATTCACTTGGAAAGGGTTGAAAGAAGAAGTCTTGAACTACATTAGAGAGTGTCCGATTTGTCAAAGAAATAAAAATGAACACTCTTATCCAGCTGGTCTGCTACAGCCTTTGCCCATTCCGAATCAGAAATGGGAAAGTATTGCCATGGATTTCATCACGGGGTTGCCCAAGGTGCAAGGACGTGATTGTATTTTTGTTGTGGTTGATAGACTAACAAAATTTGCTCATTTCTTTGCTGTCACCACTTCATTTACAGCAGCTCAAGTGGCTGAGTTGTTTTTCAGAGAGGTCTTCCGTTTGCATGGATTGCCTAAAACTATTGTCAGTGATAGGGACAGCAAGTTCCTAAGTGTTTTTTGGCAAGAGATCTTTAGATTGAGTGGGACAGTGCTTACTCCAAGCACTAGTTATCACCCACAAACAGATGGGCAATCAGAAATTGTGAACAAATGGTTAGAGGGCTACACGGCTATGTTTGGGGCAGCAAGAGCTTGGATTAAATGGCTTCATTTAGGAAGTATTGTTATAACCATAGTTCTGAGACTGGACTTCTCGGACTCGGCTAGGGTGACTCGACTCGGCGACTCGGACTCGGACTCGGCGCAGACTCGGCAAAATGAAAAAAGTTGAAAAAACCTTAGAAAATTAGAGATTTTTAAAGATTTAAAACTTGTTTCAAGCACCCTTTATTGAATACAACACAAATAAAAGCAAATTTGATCACATACACAAGTATACAATGATCACATAAGTATAAAGTACACAAATTGTAGTTGCACTGCTGAAGGAAATAACATACTTTGATATATAAAATTAGTCAAATGTATACAAAACTCATGGAATATGAAATCCATGACATCAAATGTTCCATACAAATATGAAATATCAAAAGATTCAAAACAATAGCTATAAGTCTATCACTCTATGCCTATGGCATAGTGGAGCCAGCATCCTTCCTACGAAGGCGTCTAAAGGTCCTGGATGATGTTGCAGTTGCAGCCATAGTCTCTGCCTGTGTCTGAGTCCCCATACCACTCTCACCACCAGTAGCTATGTCTCCTCGTGCTCTAGCCTCCTCCTCAGCCATGGCTACAACCTCAGCCTCTCTCTCTGCCTGGTCCACCCAATCAAGGTCCTCGTCACTAAAGACTGCGTCTGTAGCCTCAGTGATCCACTCAGACTGTGGATCAACCTCCTCTAAACAGATCGGGGTGTTGTCGTGGTCAAAAGCCTTCCTGTATCTGAGCCGAAGGTTGTAATGAACATATACTAGGTCATTCATCCTCTCCACTGTCAATCTATTGCGCTTCTTGGAGTGTATGTGCTCAAACATACTCCAATTGCGCTCACAACCGGATGAACTGCATGGCTGGCTCAATATTCGTATGGCAACATTTTGCAGGTTCGGTGTATCAGAACCAAACATCTCCCACCATCCATCTGAGATGAGAAAAAGCAACAAAATCAATCTCATTTCAAGTTTCAAGTTCAAGTTCAACATTTAATAATAAATTATAATATAAAAATATGAAAATTATGGCCTTAAATATATTTTTACCTGGCATTAATGTTGTCCTACTATCTTTGCACATTTGACATGCAAAGAAGTCTCCTCGTGCCTTAGTGAAGGCATCTATCTCGTGCACTAACTGTGTAGTAACAGCGGGCAACATTCTCTCTATCGTCGAGTAGAGCCCACTAAGAATTTCTCTATCTGCACGGAGATCACGGCGGAAGTGGAAGGCCGGATTTAGGAAACATGCGGCTGCATGGATGGGCCTATGGAGTTGGTTTTGCCATCTCCTATCAATGATCTCCCAAATGGGACGATACTTATCATCAACTCCACCATAGACTGATCTAATGGCCTCTTTGGCCCTATCCATGCCCTCATATATGTAGCCCATTGCGGGCTTCTCCCCATCTGCAACTCGTAGGAGAACTAGCAAGGGCTCAATAAACTACAAAGTGCAAACATGTTTCACAAATAAGTAAGTGTGACTGTGAACGAAAATGAACAAATAAAAGTAAGATATGATTAAAAATTAAAACATAATAAAGAATTAAATGTTACCTTCACAATCTCATCTGCTGGTGTCCAAAACCCTGCCTCATCAAATATGCAATCAGCCACAGCAATCCCTGCAGTGCTTGTAGAAAAGGATGAGGAAGACCACTCCTCACTAGCAAACATGCGCCTCAAAGGTGCCCTTGACCGAATCAAGGATTGCAACATGATAAAATTTGATGCAAACCGAGTGATGCCAGGACGAGACAACTCCCTCAACCCCGTGTATTGCCTCATAAGGTTAAGCACCCATGCATGATTGTAAACAAATTTGCAAATGTTTCTTGCTGATTCCATACATGTTTTTATCCATGGGAGCTTGCCAAGATCCTCCATCATGAGGTCAATGCAATGGGCGGTACATGGAGTCCAAAATATAGTTGGGTGCCTCTCCATCAATAATCTACCAGCAGCAACATAATTTGCTGCATTATCTGTCACCACTTGCACTACATTTTCTTCCCCCACATCGGCTATCACCTCCTCTATAGCCTCACATAGGTATGTGGCATTTTTGAATTGGGCGGAAGCATCAATGGACTTTATGAAGACAGTGTCACCTGAAAAAATAAGTAAAACCAAATTACCAATTATTCAGTAAATTAAAAACATAAATCAGCCTTATTAAATTATTAATCACTAAATCAAATTCAAATATCAATGTATTAAGGTAGGTACAATTACCTCCAGAGGAAACTAGAAAGTTCAACAGCGTCCTATTTCTCCTATCGGTCCAACCATCAGTCATGATGGTGCAACCAATCCTCCTCCATTGCACACGCTGCTCCTCTAATTGTGCTTTCACATCCGCCACCTTTTGAGTCAAAAGTGGGCCCTTTAATTCATCTTCGTTGGGGGCTTTGAACCCCGCCCCACATATGGTTATTGCATCAACCATGTTTTTCCAAAAAGGAGACCTAAAACATGTCATAAAATGAAAAGATTTAAGTTTTTAACTTTAAATTTGAATTCGATAGTGAGATACATCTAAATTCTAAAACAATAAAATTTAAATATAAATTTTAAAACAATTAAACGAAAAAAGAATTACCTGGCTACATGGAAGGGAATGGTGCAGTAGTACCAAAAGTCTGCAATTGTTTTTTTTGCTGCATCATGTACATCCTTGTTCCAACCCATGCTCTCAAGCGACGGTTGGGAACCAGGAGTAGTACGTGGTACAAAATATGAGTCCACCCTAGATTTACGAACTCTAGGGCCAATACTAATACTGCCACTACCACTAGCAGTACCAGCGCCACCAGCACTAGGAGTACGCGTAGGAATAGATGGTGCAGAAGCAGAAGCACTAGCACAAGCACTAGCACTAGGACGGTATGGAGGCATGGAAGAAGCATCTCCAACAGCACCAAGTCCCTGTCCAACTCCAACACCTGCCAACTCCTCCCTCTGTCTCTTTCTAATTTCTTTTTGCCTTTCAAAATTTTCTAATTGCACCTGCACTTCACGAACAACCTCAATAGGTGCTAGGGTGCAGCCCACTGCATCATGGATGGGTATGCGTGCAAGGTGGTATTTCAATCTATTTATGCCTCCATGATATATTGTTTTGCAGTATTTACATTTTGCTTCTCCTCTTTTCATTCCGGGAAAGATTTCAGCATGTTTCCAAGCAGGGTCTTTTCTGACTGGGGTTTGAGACATTGTGAAAATAATAATATGGTTTGATTTGCAAATGAATGTGGCTACAATAACAAGTAGGGTTTGTAAAATTATTTAAGTTGCAAGTAGGGTTTGTAAATAAAAATGCAAACTATAAAAATTTAAAAACAATGATTTTACAAATTACAATGAATTATTTGTTAAAAAAACACAAAAAAAACCGTTAAAATCAAACTTACCTCTTAGATTTGGCTTGGAATGCAATGCAAACTCCTCCCAATCACTAGCAATGAACTTTCAATGCACCTCCTTAGCAGTATGAAGCTTCCCAAATGATATATGACCTTGCTTTTGTTTTAAACAATTTGCTGGTTGCCCTCTCTTCTCCTCCTATTTTTCTTCACAACTCTCTCTTCTCCTCCTATTTTGCCAAAAGAGTGAAATGAGGTTGCTTTTAGGGTTGGAGAGAACATATAGAACAAAAAAAAAACTAACTTAAACTTTTAATTTTATGTTTTTTAGTGTCTTAAGTGCTTGTCGCCGTCGCTCTTGCTCCTGACTCTCCGAACTGGGTGAAGTCTGGCGAGTCCAAGGAACCGAGTCCGCTCCCCTGCACTGACCAGATCAAGCTCGGCCCGACTCACACCGAAGTTCCGGCAATTTCTCAGTCTCACTAAATGGTTATAACTCTTCTTATCACATGTCAATTAAGATGTCACCTTTCATGGCTCTTTATGGTTATGAAGCTACTAATTTTGTTGATTTAGTGTTTGGTGATAGTAGAGATCCACAAGCACTAGATATGTTACAACAGAGCCAAGACATCTTGAAATCTCTCAAGGAAAATCTGCAACAAGCTCAAAATCAGCAGAAGTTATACGCTGATCAGCAGCGTGTTGAAAGGTCTTTTGAAGTTGGGGACATGGTCTATTTGAGGCTTTAGCCATATAGACAATCTTCTCTCAAGAAAAGTGGTGCGGAAAAGTTGAAGCCACGTTTTTATGGCCCTTTCAAAGTCACCAAGAGAATTGGTGAAGTTGCTTATGAGTTGGAGCTTCCAGCTGAAAGCAAAATACATAATGTCTTTCATGTGTCACGCCTCAAGAAGGCAATTGGACACAACGTGGTGGCTACTTCAGAATTACCTCCATTGGATGAAGAAGGTCAGTTGGTGTTGATTCCTGAAGAAATTCTTGATACTAGAGAGCGTCCTTTGAGGAGAAGGACAATCAAAGAATACTTGGTTAGATGGAGGAATTTGCCTATTGAAGATGCCACGTGGGAAGGTGAACAGATTTTGTTGCATCCATCTTTTCAGTTGCTTGAGGACAAGCAATCTCGAGGAGGGCGGATTGTAATGTCCCCTTCTCAACAGTGATTAGCCTTGCAGTTCATCAGTCTATTTCGGAACCCGTAGACTGGAATGAGGAGAAATTAGGGTTTCTTGGCTTGGAGTTTGTGGCATTTCATGTTATTTACTATTTATAGTAAATACTAGTTTTTGGCAGTTGCAGTTGTCTATTCTCAGTCCTTCTTAGCTAGAGCAGTTGTTATTATTCAGGCTTGGTCTTCAGAAAGCTTTATTTGGTGAGAAATATTTGATTAAAGGCATTATGTTTTAATTCTCTGTTGACCCCCCCTTGGCCTAAGGAGATAACTTAAGTTGTTTTTAAAGTGGGGCCATGAAGGGTACGCCCTCATTAAATGATTATTTATTCTTTATTGAAATATTATATCAGCTTGAAATTGGACGCCACCTTTTTGAGGAATTAATATTTTTGAAAAAATGAAAAAAAAGAATTTCAAAAGGTGTCTTTTGGCGTTTCTCCTGGAAAGTGAAGAGTTTCTCAGTTTTTTATAAAATGAAGTCTTTTCTCCAGCATTTGGGTATCTACTGTTAATCATACTGTTATGCTGTCAAAATGACAATGGACATTTTGCTTCGAGGATGCTACCTCCTAGCCCTTTCCCAATTTCGTGTTTGAAATACAACACCTAGTTGGAATATTTCTGCTTCTCAACATCAGACTAGCAGATTGAGCATCAAGATTGAAGAATTTCTGGAGTATTTTCACAGTTTTGGTTTACTGGTTTATCTACAGCTGAAGCTGGTTTTTGATTATATCTTTTGGAGTGATTTTAATTTTGTTCTGGGTACTTTGGCAAATCATTTGTTGACTCAAGGCGCCCCCTTCCACAAAAGATTGGAATTTATTTCCAAGTCTTTATTTTTATCTTGCAAAATCGATTTTTCAAGAGGGCCGTACTTTTCCAGAAGAGCTTTGGAATTCGTGCAAAAATAACAGAGGTTCTTTGGAGCTGTTTTATCATTTCAGTTTGGTCGCCTACCTTCTAGCAATCAGTTGCACCTGGTCTCATTCGATTCAGAGGTAATTTGACCAACTTATGAGCATTTCATGAATTCACAGTTTGCTGGTTTGAATTTCCAGAATTCTGATTTTTATATCAGACTGTTATAGTTCTCAGTTTTTGGTCTTATACTTCAGTTTTGGAGTGTTATATGATTGTAAAAGTTCATATTCTTATTCTAAGATTCATCCTCTATCATTGTAATTTGTAATCTGCAGAGTTTAATTTGTAAAGGTTGAGATTAAGCATTACTAATCCAACCATTTCAGTTCTGCAATTACTTATTGTTTTGTCATTAAATTACCCCTGGATGGTTTACCGCCAGTGTGGATAATCTGATTTGTAACACTCTTGTACCCACTTTCATAGTGGAGAATCCCCACAGCTCTGTGGATGCCCGCCGCAGCGGATGAATTGTTTTAATTGTAATCTTTTCCCCCCACTGTTTGGTGGTAGTGTGGAAATGCTCTTCATGGCTGGTTATCCGCCTATCAGTTTCTAGTTTTCAATTCAACACTCCGTCATATGTTAGCACCTCGCCCTCAGTGGGATCTTGAGTGCACATTCTTGACGTTGAGTAGTTTTCTTTCAAGTATTTTCATTTAGCTCCTCCGCCATATGACAACACCTATCCTCATTGGGATTGAGTGTGCATTCTTGGTGTGAGTTCATTTCAAGTTCAGTTTTCTATTTGGAGCTAACGCTAACCGAGTTGATTAAGTGTTGGTTATGTGTGTTAATTCATTGAAAAAATTGGTTAGCATATTTCGTGATCTCTAATAAAATTCATCATTTTCCTCTAGCAAACTTTGCTTTCTTCATGCTCTTTTATCATAGGCGTACTTTGACCATGTACCCTCCTTGATGCTCATTTTTGATGCCTTAGAAACTTTCATCCGTCTTGAGGGCGCGTTTAGAGGGTGTTGTTTTATTCTCCCATCCTCAGCAAATATCACATGTCAACTTATTTTCACCTCAACTTGCTTAGAGCACACATCATGTCCTGAATTCCATATCTCTTCCCTTAGAAAACTTTCTCACCCACATTGATTCTGGCTCATAATGTCTCGTGTAAGCTTGGGCACATTTTAGACCTTTGTGTCTTCATTTCCTCTGACTTAGCCAATTTTTCAAATTCCTTCTCTATGATGGGCACGTTTAACTCAGACAAGTCTTTCTTAGAATTTTCATCCATCTTGAGGGCGCGTCTTGAAGGGTGTTGTGTGATTTCTCTCTGCCTTAGAAAATTTTCCAACCAACATGATATCCCCTTTTTGCCTTAGCCAAATTCCCAACCCATTTGCCTTAGAAATAATTTATTTCCTCTAGAGAATTTTATCAACTGGGCACTTGAGTAAAATCTCCACTTAAAGCCTCCGGCGAGGCGTGAAAAATTTCAAAATCAATTCCTTGTTGAAGATATCTAGTACCCAAAGGAAAATTCTCCTCAGAAAATGCAGAATTCATGTGTATACAGACGAAGGGGTACATTTAATTTTTGAATTTTATACCTTAGAAAAATATTTCAGTTGAATTTATTCTTACTCTTTCTCTTTGGGCATAGTTGGAAATTTTCATCACTTGGAAAATATTTTTCAAGTCTTCTTCACCAGCTTGGCACATTTGGAGCTTTCTCCCGCCATTTGAAAACACCTAGAAAATATTTTCAAACATCTTCCTTAGGAGGGCTTATTTTCTATGTAGCACTTCCATTTTTTTATACTTAGATAATTTTTCACCACCATCACCAACATGGGTGCATTTAGGGGGTCTTGGAGGAATTTATCATACTTAGAAATTTTCATCCTTCAACCAACTTCATCTTGGGCGCATATCAGGGGGTCTGCAGGAATTCTTCATACATAGCACATTCTCCATCTCAAGGTGGGCGCATTTAAGGTGATGAGGAGAAATTTCCAACACCTTAGGCAAACTTGCCACACTAGCTTCTCAACCTGGGCGCATTCAAGGTGACCAACTTCCATTTTCAATACCTTGGAGAAACTTCTAATCACCCTCCCAAGATAGGCGCATATGAGGGGGGGTAGGAGGAACGTCTTCAACACATAGAAAGTTTTTTTATCAATCATCACAACTTGGGTGCATTTACAAGGTGGAGGAGGAACTTTTTTATACTCAGAAGTTTTTTTCCAAGCCAGCCTCTAGCATGGGCCTATTTGGGGGGGCTAGGCAAGAATTTCATTGCCTTAGACATTTTCAACCTCCCTCACTGAGCATGGGCACATTTAAGGGGTCATGGAGGAATCTTTTTATACTTGAAAACTTTTTCCAAGCCAGCCTCCATGATAGGGCGCATTTAGGACCCTCTACAGGAATTTATTTTTATGCCTTAGAAGAATTTCCAACCACCTTGCTAAGATGGGGGCATTTTGAGTGTTGAGGAGGAACTTCTTCTCCAACGCCTCAAATACTTTCCTCTACCTCTTTCACATTGGATGCATTTGATAGGGGGGACAGGAATTTTCAAATGCCTTAGTTAATTTTCCTCATCCAACATCCTCTTGGAACTAGGGCGCATTTAGAGGGTGGTATAGGAATTTTTTGGACTTAGAAACTTTTCCATCCTCCTTCCAGGCTCTGGGCGCATTTCACTAGGTGAGGAGGAATTCTTCATGACTTAGCCATTTTTTCAAATCCAACTCTCCACTGTGGCGCATTTAGGTAGTTCTGATTTCACTTCCATTTTACATGCCTCAAACAAAGTCCATGCCACCTTGATTGACATTTCCATGCCTTAGAAAGTTTTTCTTCAAGTCCTTTCCACAAGCTAGGTGCATCGTGAGGGTGGTGAGGCAAGTTTGATTGCCTTAGAAAATTTCTTGCTAACACCTCCAAGAAGGGCACACTTGCAAGGTGATGCTTCCAGTTTATGCCTTAGAGAAATTTTCTTCACCTATCCACTTTGTCTTGGGCGCAAATGAGAGGGTCTTCTTCCATTTTTTTAACACTTAGAAGATTTCGAAGCTAGCTCCTTGAGATGGGCGCATTTTGGGGGTGGAGGAGGAAATTCCAATGCCTTAGAAACTTTTTCCCAACTCTGACTTCCTGAGGGCGCATTTGGAGGGTGTAGGTGGAATTTGTCAACACTTAGAAACTTTCTCCTTGCCTCATTTTACCTTCCTAACTTGGGCGCATTTCAGGGGTCAAGGAGGAATTTTTTACAACTTAGAAATATTTTGCCAAGCCTGCCTCTAACCTAGGCGCATTTGAAGGGTCAAGCAGGAATATTGCAAGGCTTGAAAACTTTCATCACCTTCATCAAGTTGAGGGCGCATTTAGGGGGCTGAGTAGGAAATTTCACATACTTAGAAACTTTTTCCTTCATCTTAGGTGCATTTCATAGGGGGTGAAGGAATTTTCTCACACTTAGATATTTTCAGGCTTCCTTCTTGGTAATGGCGCATTTGGAGGCTGGAGCAGGAATTTCTCATGACTTAGTCACTTTTCTGGCTTGCTCACCCCTTGTTTACTATATTTAGTAAGTCCTCTGATTTTCATACCTTTGTATCTTGAATTGATTTGAATTTTACACCATAGGATCTTCATGATCTAGTTGATCTGTTCACATTGTCGTCTTGTGTCGACCTGCTATTTATAGGCCGTTTCTGGAGGTGATTTACTATTTATAGTAACTGTTTGGTTTTAGGACTTCTACAACTCTATTTAACTTGATATCTGACTGACGTGATCCTCATGGGTTGACTGGCCTATTCACACTGGTGTCTCGCGCTGACTTGCTATTTATAGCCTGTTTCAGAAGTGGCTTACTATAAATAGTAAGTGCTCGGATTGCCTTCAAATTTTACCAATGGATTCCTTGAAAGATACTGATCGCAGTGGGATACATTAGTTTTCGGAGATTTTGGCGTTTGACCCCTCATTTTAGGCCCGAAGCTCGAAACCCTAATTTGACTTGCATGTTGCTCAAATGATCTCCGTTGACCCATTTTACATTGCGTGTTGCCTGTTAAAATAATGAAGTGTTGAAGTATTTGCCAGTGATCTGAGTAAAATAGTAAGTCCTAAAAATTATTATCTGCTTGCATGTTACCACCTTTATGTAGGTCTTGAAAAACCATAAAGTCTTTGACTTATCGCCAAGAATCGCATACGGAAACCCCAAAATAACTTTACTCCCTAAACCCGGCTCTTGAAAAGGTCACGATCTTGGTTTACGTAATTTACATCAACTGCGAAGCTTTGAAAAACCTAAAGAATATCGGACATGTGTTGAAGATTCAACATGCAAACCCTAAAAATAGCCTCGAAGTAGAAAGGCGCTAAAGTTATCATCTCATCTTACATGTTATACTAATGCGTGAGTCTCGAAAAACCCAAAAATATTCTCGGACATGCATTGAAAATTACCATGTAAACCTAAAAATCTTTGCTCCTAAAAGGTGATACTTATTAAAAATAAAAGTTGTCAGTTGGCTCAAATTTTGCAGACAAGCAGTTTGACATGTCTTGGATGCAGTGTAACGGTTAGAACTTCAAAAGTGCTGAGAAAATGCCCTAAATTGAACACTTACTAAAAATAGCAAGTTGTCAGAATTCAACGAAATTTTGTTGGGAACCTGCTGGAAGCTTGTTGACTGATGCCAAGCAAGATTTCAAAGAATTACTCCTCCATTTGACTGTTGTGGGAAGGTCCAAAACCCTAATTCGGTTTTAGCCAAATTTCCAAGTTTAAGCTCAAAAGGATGACACATCCCCGGAAAGACAAGCGGTAGAGAGAGAACAAAACCAGCCAAATCAAGCCAAAGAGCGCCATGGCTTAAAATTAGGGGGTCCCCATTTTGAATGGGGTGATGTGTGAAAAGGTCACAACAGAACCACTTACTATTTTTAATAAGTGCTATTTCTAGCAGTGCTATGTTAGGCAGTAGTTCAGTGCGGTTTTTATTTCGGGCAGAGCAAAATGACTATTTTGGTCCTTGGCAGCTTTTGGCATTTGAGGATGATTTAAGTCATTTAAGTATGTTAATATCATTTTTGGGCCCCTCGACCTAGTTGAATGACTTTATGTTGTTTTAAAGGGTGGTCTTGGAGTGGGACGCCACACTTGAGACATTTAAATGTTTATAAAATGTAATATTATTTGCCTAAGTGTGGGATTCCTAGGGAGATGGAGAAAATATGTATTTTAATTTTAAATATTTCTTTATGCTTGGGGCATCCACTTTTGGATGGAAAAGGAGGAATTCAACGAGTCTCCTCAAAGTGCTATAAATACGAAGCTTTGTTCATTCTTTTGGCATCCATTGTTTACTACGACGAAGTGTTGCTGAAATGATTTCAGACCCCTTGCTTCGAGGAATGCATACCTCCTAGCTAATATCGGTTTCGTGTTTGAAAGATAAAACCTAGTTGATTGAGACTGCTTCTTCATCCACAAGTTGCAGATTGAGCTTCACAGTTGGAAATTTTGATGATAATTTTTTGTTTTCAAGTTGTTGGTTTGTGCTTGGCTGAAGCACGTTTTTGGTCATTGCTCATCAAGTGAGAATTTTTGCTTGTTCTGAGTATTTGTTCTATGCATTCCTATGCTGTAGGTGCCCCATTTCTTGAAGTTACAGGTTTTATTATGGAATGGTTGATTTTCTAGAGAGGTCACCCTTCTCCATGGGCCGCCCCTACCTTGTAGCCTTGCATTGGAATTTGTGCCATGATATTGAGTGCATTTTGAAGGTGTTTGTCTCTTGCATTTTGGACGCCTAGTCTCTATGGTTAATTGGCATTTTGTTTGATGAAGTTTGGAGCTGTTTTGATGAAGATATGGACATTTTGGTGATCTCCTTTGCTGGTTAGAATTTCAGTTTGTTGCTTTTTATATCAGATTTGACAAGCTCCAGTAGTGAGCTATATTTCCTTAGGGATCTCATTCATGTTGTAATAAGGAATATTGTGTATCTTTTGGGTTGATTAGAGAGCTAAAATCATCATAGTATCATTGAATGAGAGAGCATATTGTAATGTTGATTTCAATAGTACTGATCAGCCATTTACTTTCAGCATTTTACTTTTTGTATATCTCACTCCCGTTTGAATAAGTGGTCGAGTGTTTCTATTTTCAATTTTGTTATTATCGCTCCCACTAAAGAAGTGGTTGAGCTTTATGGTTGGTTATCCGCCTACTTTACTTGTCAGGATTTACTTTTAGAATGGATGGCTAGCCGCCTACATCATGGTACTTTCATTTTAGTTTGTAGCTAACTATCCCCTCGTATTGTATTGTAATACCCCATCCTTGATTAACCCATAATATGCAGCCCAAAAAGGGTAGCAAAGTAAATTAAATGAGCATGATAGAGTAACTACTAAAACATTTAAAGAAAATGCTCTTCATAGTATGGAAAGAACTAAATATTTCTAAGGTGCTTAATTTGTAGCAACAATACAAGAATGAAGGGGTTTTCTAATTCTAAGCCGCCATCGAAGGCAGATAATACCTTGCTACCAGGTACCAAAATTGGCCTGTGTAAATCTTATTTTGATGACATGATGATTATTTTAATTATATTCTTACATGAAATCACTACATGTATGTGTTTTTGCACACAATATGGGATTATTTTGGTCATGAAACCAAAAACCTTAGATGGATGGCGAGACGCATTTTGATCCAGCCATGCAGTTCATCCGCTTGTGAGTGTAATTGGAGTGTTTTTTAACACATACACTCCAAGAAACGCAACCGGCTAACACAACAACGGATGAGTGACTTGGTGTTTGTTCACCACAACCTCCGCTTGAAGATGAAGAAAGCTCAAAGTTAGACTTTCAATATACTTGCAGTTAGTTGAAATTGTATTCATTATCTTTTTCACTTGTAAGGCCAAGACTAATTTGTACATGGGCTGCAACAAGTACTGTTGAGGATGACGAGCCAATTGACCTTGATGAGATTGATCCAGAGAACAGATGGATTACTGCTGATGAATATCCTTATGTGCCTGAGTGTATCGATATACTAGAGGAGGCTAAAGTGCCTGGTCACATGTTTGAACATTTGGTTAGAAGTACTGGAGTAGGAGCTTCATCATCAGGACCTGCTACCCTCTAGCGTAGTTGTCATTGGCTACATTTTATTTTTCTAACTTTGTACTTAGATTAGAGGTTAACTTTGTACAAAGTTACACACTATATTGTAATTGACATTTTGTCATATGTCAACATCTACTTTTATTTATGAAGTATATTTTGTGCAATGCATTGATGCAATGTAATCAGCGATATGAATATAAACAAAAAAGATCTATTTTCTACAATTCACAGGTTAAAATATCTATTTTATTTGCTCTCTATATATCTATGCTATGGAAATGACCTTAAGTTTTAAAAAAAAGTAGGTTTTGTCTATTTTTTTACATTTTTTTATGTTTTTTTTCAAATCCAATTTTTTCCCAATTTTTTCACAATTTTTCAAAAAATATTGATGTTTTGGTTTTCCGATTTTTTCCCCAAATGATTTATGCTGCTATGGTTTCATCAGCTTTCCCATGGCTGTTGTAGAGTGTGCAACAATCATACTCAACCCTTATTCAATATTTCTTAGATATTCTATAATAAAATTATGCTTTCAAAAAGAAATTTCTGTAACTATTCATGATTCAACTGTGACAATATTTGCTATAATGGTCACTCAGTTATCAGCAGCTTTTATAAACCTCCTCTTAGCTAGTGTTTAATACAATTTATCACCCTATTTAAACAACTTTTCACAACAGTTTTTTACTCCATTCTTGTGCAATTATGAGCTAAGTCCAATCAAAATAATGAATCTAAAACTTGAAGTAGAAGGATCTAAGAAATCTTGCTAGCTACCTATAACAGTATCTAAATCATCATCAATGAAACTCCTTTTATTATGATAGTTTTCACAATAATCTCTTACAAAGTTTCTAAGGGAAACTTTCCTTCCTCCTTCCAAACTATGCTATGCTAATAACCATATGCTGCTTCTTTATTCAATCTATATCAATGGGCCTCTCTGTCATTCTTTGGACCAACTCTGGCCACGTACAAACGAGGGGATCCCTTTATATAAATGGCCAATCCTCAAATGGATCGCAATCCGCATTTCACCATGCACGGGATGTACCGTGACCTGACTAGATTCCCCAGTAACCTATGCGGAGGAGGGTACAGGGCACCATCGAGCACAAAATGAAGATTCCTCCTGACCAAGCATGGATACCACGCTCTACCAGCTCTTCCTCTGAAGATTCTCATCCAGATCTTGTTCCCATTGTTCTTCTCTCTGACTGCGAAAGCAACAAATTGGGCCAACACTGCATCAACCTCTTGTTCAGAAATGGCAGGGGTAAGATTAAGCTGATATTCGAGGATGGCAATTGTTTTCTCCTGCCAGATACAAGATTTTCTCCAAGCCTCGATGGATTCCTTCGTGCTTTGAATAATAGCGGAGAAGGTGGAGATATTCTCAAAGTCAACTTGAGCAAATACTCTCATTTCAGAGAAGAATGGGTGCAATCTTCCCTTCAAACCATCCACCGTCACCTCCTCAAGAGTTAGCCGTTTTGTGAACAATGCCTCCAGCGTGTTGAAGATGCACTCCTAAATGTTTCCCATGGCCTTCCTGATCTTGACTGACTCTGTCCTCGCCGTGTCAAAGAAACCTCGGCCTGTGAATGCCGCGGAATACCAGCCGAGAAAATCATATCTATCTCTAGCCTGAATTACCCCTCCTTTAATCAAAGTCTGCACTGGCATATGCATTAGAGCAACAAGGCATGGACTAGTCTTGTCTTGAAAAATTTGAGTATCACTCGATGCTTGTTCAATGTTTTCCATAAGGGAGAGGATGTTGGAATCATGTTGGAAAGAGGAGACAAGATTCTCAATGAATCTCTCAGCCTTGGCACAAACACCGCCAATCCACTTGCCTCCTTCCTGAATTGCCGTCTTCATCTCCTCGAACCCGCTAATTGATTCTCGTGGAAGCTCGGTTGGAAGATCCACCGCTGGGTTGTTCTGAGCACATGGACGTGCTAGATGTTGCACATACCCAATTAATGCCTTATGCTCCCTTTTTCAGCCTCTTGTATTTTTCTTCCTTTCGAAGCAATCTATCCTTCAATGCTTGGAAGGAGTTTTCAGCTTCCTCAATCACTTGTGCTCCAGGAGGGCGCCCCAATTCAACTGTAGTGATCGTGTAATTTTCATGCATTGCTTCATCTCGATCACATTCTTCCCTCGAAACTGCAACATGAAGAGTGCGAGAACCAGACTCATGTCTCCATCCTGGAGTACT